>JAPEBW010001154.1:0-29622 GCA_027405785.1 Ophiocordyceps robertsii | reverse complement strand
TAATAGTATTTAATTTATTTATTACTTCTTTATATTTAGCGGTATTTCCTTTACTAAATATTAGTACTTTTAGTACTTAAGATTACTAATAAAATAAGATTTTTATTATATATTCCCCTTTTTAAGGTCTTTTTAAAGCTAGAAAGATAAACGTCCTTTTCTTATAAGTTATTCTTAACCTTTAAGAAACTATCTATAATATTTAAAGAAATCTTACTTTAAAGAAACTATCCTTTAGAATTTTTTAAAGAAAATCCTAATCTTTTATTTTTATAAATCTTTTTTAAAGAAAAATCTTACTTAAAATCCCTTTTACTTTTACTATCTAAGATAGTAAAGAAATCCTAGCTTAATAAAGCTAATACTTTCTTTTAAGGGTTTTATTAATTCAAATCCTTAACTTTTCTTAAAGCATTTCTTAAGTACTTTATAGGTTCTTAAGTATTATCTAAATTAAGATAATCCTTTTACTTTATTAAATAAAAGTATTCTTAATTTTATATCTTCTTAGCGAGTATAGTCTTTACTATATATTTACTCTCTTTAACTTTTTCTTAGTTTTACTCTTTAGCGACCTTAGCTTTTTATAAAGTTAGCTTTAGTAAAGATATATAAAAAATAAGGTATATAAGTAAACTAGTTAAAAGTTTTAATTTATAATTAACCTTTTTTATTTTCTTTATAACTTTAAAAGGTCTTATCTTTTTATAATTTAAAGACTTATTAAGTTTATTAGTCTTAAGATTCCTTATTAAAATATATACTTTATCGCTATTAGATAAAGAAGGTTTTAAAGACTATCTTTAATCGTAATAATATAATATACTTTTAGCAATATATTTTAATTCTGATTTTATAAATCTATATAAGCTAATTAACTACTCGGAGTTTAATATAGCTTTTTTAGCTATAACTTCTTTAAGTAAAAAAGACTTATAAGCTTTAAGGGTAAAGCTATAATTCGTAAATACTAAAGTATTTTTAATAGGCTTAAAATAAGAGGTATTATACGCTAACTATACTATTAGCAATTTAGAAAGCTAATTATCTTACTTATAATTTATATAGCTTTTAAGATATTACTTAAGCGTTTAATTTAACTATTTTATTATTCCGTTTATAATAAGGTAAAAAGTAGTAAATAATTTATACTTTATACTTAAGGCTTATATTAAACCTTATTAAAAATTGAAAATAAATTTTTAATCCTTATTTAAAATAATTAAACTAAAAAGTCCTTAATTAGCTATAATATATTTTATAAAAGTATAAGATAACTTTTTTATATCTATAGCTTTATATATTAAAATATCATAGCTAAACTTTATAAGACGATGAATTTTAACTAAAATAAAATTATATTTTATCTTAATTATAAGATCTATAGACTTTAATAATTTTATAATAAAGTCTAAGGCTATAAAGTTTTAAGGTTTTAAAAGAACTTTTAAAGAAATTTAGTTATTATAAAGCTTATATTATATAGCCTTACTTTTATTATATACTTCGCATAACTTAATAACTCCTTAGATTTTCTTATAAAGGTTATAAGTATTATAATAGTTTTTAATCTTATTATATATTTTTATAATACCTTAATATTTATATAAAAAGTGCGAAAAGAAATCTAATATAACTATTTTCTTAGTCCTTTAAGTAAAGAATAGCTTATTTTTATAAAACGCTATTTTTCCCTTTTACTTAAGATTTTTATATCTTTTCTTATTTAGGTTTTTATAAGAATTCTTAAGTTATTTTTAAGTAATAAGATTTCTTTATAAGTTTAATAGTATATATAAAATCTTTAACTTTAAATTATTATTATTATTTAAAAATAATAAGGTCTTTTTATAAAGCTCTTTTTTATCGTTAAGGTCTAGTTATTAGCTAATTATATTAGCTTAGTTATTCTTAAAACCTTTTTTATAAATAATCTTATAATTAAAGTTTTAAAGGAATTTACTTTATTATATTTACTTAGTATTTTACTACTATATTATAGTAAAATAACTAAGATTTTTATACTCCGTATAAACCTTAAGTTTATATTTATTCCTTAAAATATAATCCTGAAATTCTTTAAAAGCGTATATAATAGCTAAGAATTCTTTATTATAAATTAAGTAATAAATCTTTATACTTTCTAGCTTCTTTAAATAAAACGCTAAAAGTTTAAGAATATTGTTCTTATCGCGTTAGCTTAACTACGCGCTTAATATAAAATTAAAAGTATCCGTTTTTAATTTTAACGGCTTCTTTATATTATAAGTATTTAATATAAGTTCTTTAATAAGTAATCTCTTAATCTTTTTAAAAGCTTTATTTACTTTTAAGTTTTACTTAAAAGGGTCCGTTTTCGCTTTCTTTAATACCGATAATATTAGTATAAGTATCTTAAAAAAGCCCGATATAAACTTCTTATAATAATTTATATATTATATAAAGCTTAAGATTTCCTTTATATTTATAAAAAGTAGCTAATCTTTAATTATAAAAATCTATTAAAAGTCTATCCTTATATAAAAAGGAGTAATTATATACCTTAAGAATTTTACTTCTTATATTAAAAAGCTATTTTTCTTTAGTAAAATATAGAAACTAGCTTTTCTTAACGCTTTTAGCATTATATCGACTTTTTTATAATATTACTTTAACGTATTAAAGTATATAATAATATCTTTTAAATAAGCTATATAAAATCGGTTAAAATAAGGATTTAATATATTATTAATTCTCTTTTAAAAGGTTATTAGTATATTAGTTAATCCTATAGGTATAACTTAGAATTTATTAAGTCTATATTACGTTTTAAAGGCTATTTTAAATTCGTCTTCTTCTTTAATACGTATTTAGCTATAAGTAAATTTAAAGTTAACTTTAATATACTACTACTTATTAGCTAATTTATCTCTTATTTTACTTATAAGATATAATAAAGTTTAGTCCTTTATTTTATTGTTATTTTTCTCTTTAAAATCAATATAAAGTCGAGTTTTTTCTTTATCTTTACTATTCTTTAAAGTAAATAGTATAAGAGCTTTATATTTTAATTTAAACTCTTTAATATAACCCTTTTATAAGTTTTTATCGATATATTCTTTTAATAACTTTAAATACTTCTTATTTAAGTTATATATCTTAAAAAATCTAGGCTTAAAGCTTTTTTTAACTTAATTTCATAATTCTAACTACCTTATAGCAGTAATCTATTTTTAAGTAGCGGCGTAAATATATTAAAATATCTCTTTAGTATATTTTTAAGTATTTTTAAATAACGATCTTTAAGGTGTTTTAAGTTAATAATACCTTTTAAACGTCTTATATACTATATTCGCTCTTAAAGGTATTTTAAACTAATAGTATCTTCTAAATACTATAAGCTATTTTTATATATCCTATTTTTAATCTTTTCCTTATTTTATTTCTTTTTAATCTTATCTTTTTACTTAAAGTATTACTACTTAATATCTTTTCAGGTATTTAATAGATTTTCTTTTAATAAATTATAAGTAGCTTTATAATTATTTCTTAAGCTTTTAGCCTTTTTACTAAGGTTTAGCGCTATTTTCGCTTATATTATACTTATTATAGTTACTTTATCTTTAGTTATATTAGTCGTCTTATTATCTTTCGTTATAATATTTATTGCGATATTTATATCTATATAAGAAGCTTTAATATCTTTATTATTATTATTCATTTTATAGTTATTATTAAGTATTACCGTATTTAAATTATTTCAAGGTTTTATTTTAAGGTTATCTTTAATTTAACTATAAAAAAGGAATGATTAAAGTATTGTCTTTAAACCTTAAAAGACCTTTATCTTAATCTACTATAAGATTATATTTTTATAAAAAGAGTAGTCTTAATATAATATTATAGCTAATAAGTAAGATATTAAAAGAATCTTTAAAGTTATAAATCTTAATCGTATACTTAAGAGGATTAGTTTTTAGTATAATCTTATTATTATTATACTTAAAGGGTAATCCTTTTACTAAAAAAAGTATATAAAGCTTATCTTTTTTTCTATAACGTATTTTTAAACGATTTACTATTAAAAGAGAAGTATAGCTACTTATCGTACCGTAATCTATTAATATATTAAGGTAATATGTTCTTATTTATAATAAAAGAATTACTTATATACTTTAAGAATTATTATTTAATATAAGTAAGTTCTTTTTACTAAAAAATAGCCTTATTATTCTTAAGTTTATTTGTTTTTTGCCTTATTTACTAATTTCTTAGTAAATCTTAATTCTTTTTATAAAACTAGTTTATTTAAGTTATTAAGCTTCTTAATAGCTTTAAAAACTAAATCCTTAATAATAGTATAATTTTTTATTATAGTATTAGTAATAAAACCTCTTTTAGTACGAATTATCTTATTATATTATTTAAGGTTATTATACTTATTTTACTACGTTTTTAGCTAATTTTTAAGTTAATTTTTCGAAAATTTCTTTACTTTTACATTTATATCTAAATTATAATTCTTATTATAAAGATTATAATTAGTCTCGAAATACTCGCTATATCGTTTAAACGTATCTTTAATAACTAAGTTAAGGAATTTTATATCTTCTTTAGGCTTATTAGCAAGCTTATTATTCTTTTTTTTAAGATTATCTTTATTTTTAATTAGATTAGTAATATATATAAAAAGAGATATATAATCTTCTTTTAGCTTTATTATCTTATTTATTAAAGCTAGGTTATTATCTTAAAAGTTTTTAATAATCGTTTTATTATACTATTTAAAAAGTAAAAGTTATTCGATTTTAACTTAATTATTAGTATTTTCTTATATAAGTTCCTCTTTATTAACTTTGATATCCTTTTTAAGGTTTTCTATAAAAACCTTAATATTAATATTAAGTTCTTTAATTATTATAGCGGGTTTATTAAAAGTCTTCTTTAGTTTAAGAAAATATTTACTTCTTTACTTATTTAAAAGATATAGAAAGTAAGTATCTTTATAATATTTAGTTTAAAATAACGACTTATATACCTTATCCTTAATAGTAATAACTATATTAAGAAATTTTATAAAAAGAGCGTAAGGATTATTATTATCTTTTTTCTTAAAAAGAAGGCTCTTTATCTTTTTCTTATAATTTAAGGTCTTTAAGATTATAGCTATTATTATCTTCTATATTTAAAGGTATAATATTTATATTAAAATAAAGAGCGTTTTTATTATCTTTATAAATAGTTTATAAAAAGGTTTCGTGCTTATAATTATTTTTAATCTTAAAAGCATTTCTTTACTAGTTATTTAAGCTTTTAGCTTTTATTTTTATCTTAAGTTCTTTTTTATAAAGACCCTTTATAAGTAAACTAGTCTTAAACGAACTAAAAGTTAGTATAATAAGCTTAGCGTTTATTTTTTTAGTATCCTTAATTAAAGGTAGTAGTAAAGTATATTGCGAATTATAAGCTAAGAGGGCATTATTCTTATAAATAAGTATATTTTTCCCTTAAAAGAATTCCTCTTCTTAATATAATCTCTTATAATATAGCCTTTCTTTATATAGTTAAAACATTAAATAGCTTTCTTAGCGGGCTTTAGTAGGCTTACTTTAAGGGTATTTAAGTTTATTATATTACTTAAGTCGCGCTATTACTTTTTATTAATTTTCTTTATAACCCCGCTAAAAGTTAAACGGTGCTTCTTTTACTACTAGCGTTTATACTACTTATTGTCTATCTAGACCGCTAGATTAATACTATGCCTTATAGCGTAAAAATAAAGGGATAAGGCGCGGACTAATTACCGCTAGTTAAGGCTAGTATTACGGACTAATTACTACCGGTTAAGGCCGGTACTATAGACTAATTACCGCACGTAAACGTATATAAGGGTTTAAAAATAGTAAAAAGCTTATTTATTCTTTAAAGTATAGCTAGCTACTTTATATTTAGTTCTTTAAGCTAATTTTAAGGATCTTTAACTATACTATCCTTTTATCTATCGTTAGTATATAGATAAACTATAAACATCCTTATAAAAATGCTTAATAAACTAAGTATAAGCTTAATTAAAAATACTATAAACTATAGTTAAGGAAATCTTTTAAATATCCTTAAATATTCCTTAAAAATCGCGGTAAAGTTTATTCTATATCTTTTAAAGTGCTTCCTTAGTTAAAAATAGGTTAAACTATAATTAAGATATCCTACGGAAATCCTTAAATATCTCTTAAAGATACTAGCGGAATCCGCTTAGTTATATTCGTTATATCTCTTTAAGCAAGCTTTCGTAGTACGTGCTTTAAGTATTCTTATTGCAGGGTTTTATAAGGCTCCTTAAGAGTAAAGTAAAGAGCCTAAGTATAGCTGTCTAAATTCTATAATAACTCCCTTAAGTAAAAAAGAAAAGCTAATATCTTTCTTAGTTTAAAGTAAAAATAAAGTAAAAAGGGCGCTAAGTAATAGCTTTATAATAGCATCTTTACGCTATATTAATAATACGCTATCTTTATTTTTTTAATAGTCTTTTTAGCTTATCCGGCTAATAGTAGCTAAGTAGCTTAAGATAGTTAGTAAGTAGCTTTTATTATAAATTCTTACCTTTTATTTAGTTATATATCCTTGTTTTTATTAAGGTAATTAGCGCGTTTAGCTAAAACTTATAATAAGGTTTTCCGACTTTCCTTTAAGGTATATATTTAAGCACTTATTAGGTAATAAAGAGTCTGCGCGCTAAGGAATTTTCGAATTCCTTAGCAAGATACGTTATAAGAGACTAGCTTTATTTAAGCTTTTATCTTATATTATTATTTTACTTACCCTTTACGCCGTTTTTTAATCCTCCGCTAAGTTTCTTATATTACTTACTAGCCTTATAGGCCGCCTATAAGCGAGATATTATATCTTACTTACTATTACTATCGTAGTTATCCCTTGCTTTTTATCGCTAGGCTTTCCGACTTATTATCTTTTTTACGCGGCGCTACTACTTATACCTTTCCGCTAACTAACGCGCGTCTAGCTATTAAGAAGGTATTAAAGTAAAGGTAGGCTATCTCGCTAATATTAATAGGTATAGTTAGCATTAAGGTATTAAATATTTATATTTCCACTTAAAAGTAAGTAATAAAGTCTTTAATAGCTTTAATACTTAACTCCTCGCTCTTAAGGTTTTAAACGTACTTAATAGTCTTAAAAAACCTCTTTATAAAAAAGGCCTTAAGGGCGAGAAAATAAAGCGCGTAGTTAGTACGGCTAATAAAGTAAATTTCGAAGCTTAAGAGTTTTATTACTTAAGTTAACGTTAAGTTGCGTTTAGACTCTTCGTAAGCCTATAAGTAAAACTTAGCGTAGTTTATAACTAAGTAAAAACTTTTAATTATTATAATCTTATTATTAAAGTATAGGCTTATAAAGCTAGGCCTATTAAGGATGATATTAGTTATTACTAGCGGCTTTTATAAGATTAAGCAGCGGAATATATTATAAGGCTAGTTATCGCTATCTCCTTTAATTTAAGAAAGATAGGGGATAGACTATAATAAGGCGCTTATACGCCTTTATATAGCTAGGCTAAGTATAGTAGCGGGTAAAAAGAGCATTTACTAAGTAAGACTAAATAAGTCCTTAAGGCTTATAGCGGCTATAAGCTAAAAAGGAGATTTTATAGCGCGGGCTAAACTATAAGTAAAGTATAATAAGGTTTTAGCTATAGTAGCTTAAGACGCCGCTATAAACCTAGCTATAAACTAGTTAAGCTAGGCCTTAAATATATAGTTAAGTATAGCGTAGATATTATTTAAATCGTTTAGCTAAAGCGGGTTTTTATTAGCTATAGTAGCTACTATAAATCTTAAGACTATAATAAGGTTAGCTAACTTAAAGGCGTTAAGTAATAGCTAGTTATTCCGCTAATAAAGATTTCCGGCCGCGTCTTAAAAAATATATAGGCGGCGGGGGCTTTTAAACTATAAGAGCTAAGCAGGAGGTATAGCTAAGTTATTATAAAACCAGCTATTTAGACTACGCTATAATATAAAGCTAGGGGGTAAGTCGTTTAAGTTAAGTATTTAAAAAGGGTAGTATAAGCTATCCTTTATAATGCTATAATTTAAGTTTAATCTATCGGCTTAAGCGCGGTTGCGGAAGGCGGCGTAAGTTTATATAAAAGCTTAAACTTAAAGGTTTTAGCTCTTACTAAAGGACTTAAGGCTATAAAAAATAGCCGCTTTATTACTATAAAGCTTAAGCGCCCGCTTATATCCTTTATATTAAAGGCGTAAAGGCTTATAAAAGAGCGGGCTAAAAAAGTAATTATAAAATAGCTAATCTTAGCTATAAGAGATATTAAATAATAAAGGGACTTAAAACGGGAGTATAAAGATTATAAGCTTAAAGTAAAGAAAGTTGTGCGTATAAAGGTAAGTAAGGTATAGCGGGCTATAGCTAGCGGTAAAGAAAAATATAGTTATAAAAAGAAAAAAGGAAAGGAAAAAGGGTAAGCGGCGGAGAGAATTTAAATAAGTATATTATAAAGCTAAAAAAGCTTTATTACTTAAGGTAAATAGTAGTATATTATTATTAAAATAACTAACTACCTTAAGTATAGTAAGTTATAGTTTTTTATAACTTATAATAGCTTTTAAGCCTTATACTTAAGCTTAACCGCTTAATTTTCTTAATTAAAAAGTTTTATATTAAGTTATAAAGGCCGCGTATTATACTTTTATCTAAACTACTTAAGTAACTAACTCTTTATATGCTTTTTTAAAGGCTTTTACGATCTTTAGTAAATAGACTGCTTTTTCGTTTACCTATAAGTTATAGCTACTTAGTTAGCCTTTTTAAGCTATAAAGAACTTTTTTCTTAGCTTTCCACTGCTTTTTTTTATTATATAGCTTTAAAGGATTTATTTTACTTTTTACTTATTTAAGTAAGGTATCCTTTTATCTTAAACTAAGCTTAAGTATATAGCTAGCTCGTCCGCTAAGCGTAGTTATACTACTAAAATAACTAGATAGATATTAAAGGACCTTTTTTACTACGTTTTACGGCGCGAGGATAAAGGGATAAGGCGTAAACTAATTACCGCTAGTTAAGGCTAGTACTAAAAACTAATTACCGCCGGTTAAGGCCGGTATTACGGACTAATTACTACTAGTTAAGCCGGTATAATAAACTAATTACTATATATAAACATATATAAGGGTTTAAAAATAATAAAAAGCTTATTTATTCTTAAAAGCATAGCTAGCTACTTTATACTTAGTTTTTTAAGCTAATTTTAAAGATCTTTAACTATACTATTTATAGTATGTAGATAACCTATAAATATCCTTATAAAATCGCTTAATAAACTAAGTATAAGCCCGGTTAAAAACACTATAAACTATAGTTAAGGAAATCTCTTAAATATCCTTAAATATCCTTTAAAAATCGCAATAAGGTTTATCTTATATCTTTTAAGGTGCTTTTATAATTAAACATAGGTTAAACTATAATTAAGATATCCCGCGGAAATCCCTAGATATCCCTTAAAGATATTAGCGGAATCCGCTTAATAGTTTTTATAGTATCTTTTATAGTTAAAGATATTATAAACTATAGTTAAGTAAGCTCTTAACCTTTTATAATTATATCCTAAAAACCTTAGCGGGGTCCGACTAGTAATATTTATTATATCTCCTTAAGCGAGCCTTTATAGTATATATTTTTAGCGTTCTTATCGCGGGGTTCCGTAAAGCTCCTTAAAAGTAAAGTAAAGAGTCTAAGCGTAGCTATTTAAATTCTATAATAAATCTCTTAAGTAAAAAAGAAAAGCTAACGTTTTTATTAGTTTAAAGTAAGAATAAAGTAAAAGGGGTGCTAAGTAATAGCTTCGTAATAATATCTTTATACTATATTAATAGTGCGCTATCTTTATTTTTTTAATAGTTTTTACGGCTTATTTAGCTAATAGTAGCTAGATAGCTTAAGATAGTTAGTAGGCGGCTTTTATTATAGATCCTTACTTCTTATTTAGTTATATATCTTCGTTTTTATTAAGGCGATTAGCGCGTCCGGCTAAAACTTATAGTAAAATTTTCCGACTTTCTTTTAAAGCGTACGTTTAAGCACTTATTAAGTAATAAGGAGTCTTTACGCTAAGGAATACTTAAATTCCTTAGTAAGATACGTTATAAGAGACTAGCTTTATTTAGGCCTTATCTTATATTATTATCTTACTTAGTCTTTTACGCCGTTTTTTAATCCTCCGCTAAATTTCTTATACTACTTACTAGCCTTATAAGCCGCCTATAAGCGAGATATTATATCCTACTTACTACCGCTATTATAGTTATCCCCCGCTTTTTATTACTAGGCTTTTTAACTTATTATCCTTTTTACGTAGCGCTATTACTTATACCTTTCCGCCGACTAATACGCGTTTAGCTACTAAGAAGGTATTAAAGTAAAAGTAAGCCGTCCCGCTAATATTAATAGGTATAGTTAGTACTAAAGTATTAAATATCTATATTCTTGCTTAAAAGCGGGTAATAAGGTCCTTAATAGCCTTAATACTTAACTCCTCGCTTTTAAGGTTTTAAACGTTTTTAATAGTCTTAAAAAACCTTGTTATAAAAGGGGCCTTAAAAGTAAAAATATAAAGCGCGTAGTCGGTACGGCTAATAAAGTGGATTTTAAAGCCTAAGAATTTTATTGCTTAAGTTAAAGTTAAGTTACGTTTAAACTCTTTACGGGCCTATAAGTAGAACTTAGCATAGTTTATAGCTAGGCGGAAACTCTTAATTATTATAATCTTATCGCTAAAGTATAGGCCTATAAATCTAAGCCCGTTAAGGATTGTATTAGTTACTACTAGTAGCTTTTATAAAATTAAGCGGCGGAATATATTATAAAGCTAGTTATCGCTATCTCTTTTAGTTAAGGAGGGATAGCGGATAAATTATAGTAAGGCGCTTATATATCTTTATATAGCTAAGCTAAGTATAGCGGCGGGCGGAAAGAGCGTTTACTAAGTAAGACTAAATAAGTCTTTAAGGCTTATAGCGGCTATAAGCTAAGAAGGGAATTTTATAGTATAAGCTAAACCGTATATAAAGCGAGATAGGGTTTTAGCCATAATAGCTTAAGATATTACTATAAACCGGCTATAAACTAATTAAGCTAAGCCTTAAATATATAATTAAGGATAGCGCGGACGTTATTTTAATCGTTTAGCTAAAGCGGGTTTCCGCTAGCTATAGCGGCTACTATAAATCTTAAGACTATAGTAAGGTAAGCTAACTTAAGGGCGTTAAGTATAAGCTAGTTATTTTACTAATAAAGATTTCCGGCTATACCTTAAAAATATATAAGCGGCGGGGGCTTTTAAATAGTAAGAGCTAAGTAAGAGGTATAGCTAAGTTACCGCAAAACCGGCCGTTTAAATTACGCTATAGTATAAGGCTAAGAGGCGAGTTATTTAAGTTAAGTGTTTAAAGAGGGTAAGATAAGCTATTTTTTATAATACTATAGTTTAAGTCGAATCTATTAGCTTAAGCGCGGCTACGGAAGGCGGCGTAGGTTTATATTAAAGCTTAAACTTAAAGGTTTTAACTCTTATTAAAAGACTTAAGGCTATAAAGGATAGCCGCTTTATTTTTATAAAGCTTAAGCGCTTACTTATATCTTTTATATTAAAGATATAAAGGCTTATAAAAGAGCGGGTTAAAAAAGTAATTATAAAATTGCTAGTCTTAGCTATAAAAAACGTTAAATAATAAAAGAACTTAAAATAAGAATATAAATATCGTAAGCTTAAAGTAAAAAAGGTTATATATATAAGAGTAAGTAAGGTATAGCGGGCTATAGCTAGTAGTAAAGGAAAATATAGTTATAAAAAGAAAAAAGGAAAAAAAAGAAGGCGGGCGGTAAAAAGAATTTAAAAAAGTATACTATAAAGCTAAAAAGGCCTTATTACTTAAAGTAAATAGCGGTATATTATTATTAAAATAACTAATTACTTTAAGCATAATAAGTTATAGTTTTTTATAACTTATAGTAGCTTTTAAGTCTTATACTTAAGCTTAACCGCTTAATTCTCTTAATCGGAAAGTTTTATATTAAGTTATAAAGGCCGCGCGTTATACTCTCGTCTAAACTACTTAAGTAGCTAACTTTCCTTATGCTTTTTTAAAAGCTTTTACGATCTTTAGCGAGAAGACCGCTTTTTTATTTACCTATAAGTTATAGCTACTTAGCTAGCCTTTTTAAGCTATAAAGAACTTCTTTTTTAGCTTTCCGCCGCTTTTTTTTATTATACGGCTTTATAGGATTTCTTTTACTTTTTACTTATTTAAGTAAAGTATCCCTTTATCTTAAATTAGTCTTAAGTATATAGCTAGCTTATTTACTAAGCGTAGTTATACTATTAAAACGACCGGATAAATACTAAGGGACCTTTTTATATTTAGCTAGTATATAAGCTATCTTACTTTAGTAGTAACTTTAAACGGCTTAGTACGTTTCTTTTAAAGCTTTACTAGTTTACTATCCGCAATATAGTAGCCTTTATTAAGCTATAACTAAACTTAATCGCTAAGCTTAAATTTTAATAAGCAGTATTTCTTATCGTATTTATCCTTTATAGCGGCTTAAGCGTAGGTAATAGCTAACCTAGCTTTTTCTTATTAAACCTCTTAGTTTCGTAGGTATAAGTAGTTACTAAAAACTTAAAAGCTATTATTTATTCTTATCCTTATAATAAGCTTATTAAGGGCCGCGTAAATTACTAAGGAGAAGGAATTATTAAAGCTAAACTAAAAAGCAATTAGTATATCTATTTAGTATAGGTCTAAGAAATTAGCGGTAAAGAATTATAATGCGAATTTTACTATTTAGTTTCGCCTTTTCGATAAGCTATCGGTTTAAGGGTACTAAGCGGTAAATATAAGAAGCTTCGATCTAAAGGCTTACTATAAGGTCCGCTAAAATATTAAGGTAAACTTTATATCTTAATTAAAGATTATCCCCTTTAAAATCCTTTAGTTAGCGCGGAGTAGCTTAGTATATAATACTTATACTTAGTCTTCCGCTATAAACTAGTTATTATTTAAGATAAGGAGATATATTTTTAAGAATTTATTAGTTATAGTTCGTAAAGTATTAAAGAAGTTCTATATAAGATCTTTTTATAAGGATTATTTAGCTTAAACTATTAAAAGCCTAGTAATAAAGTCTATCGCTATAATATAGTATAAAACCGGCGGGCTTTAAATTAAGATAAGCTACCTTAGCGTCTTACCTTAATTAGTTTAGTTATAGTAGTAAGTAATATAGCCGTTTACGACCTTATTTATATATTTACTAAGCTATAAGATTAAGAAGCTTTTAAATAGATCTTATTATATATAGGTGCGGCTAGTATAAAAATATTTAGCGTAAGCGTTTTTAACGATCTCCTTAATATAAGTCTTAAGGATATATAGCCTCCGGGGTTTATTGTTCTCTATAAAGTATAATAACCCTTATAACTAAAGGAATAAAGATTTAAAGATACCGTCTTTATTGCTAAGCTACGCTATAATTTTTACTTATTATATATCCTCTATATCTTTATTAATTATTCTTTAGTAAAGTGATAATTTAATTAATACTTCCGCGTAAAGAAATATATAGTCTATTATCTCGTTTTCTTAAATACGTTTTTATTCCCTTTTTTAGTTTAAAGATACCGGCCTATTATCTTAATATAGTAAACGTAAAAGCGCGTTTAATATAATATTTTTAACGCTTAAGATATAGTATACTTTAAGCGGGAATTAGCTTAAGTATTAAGATACGAGGACTAGCTTATTATTAGATTTTATGCTAGTAAAAAATAAGGATTTTTAGTATATGATTTTATAGGTGCTTATATAGTTAGTAAAAATAACTGCTTATAGCGTTTTTATAGATAGTACTATAGTATATAACTTACGTACTGCTTATATTAAACTAGCTACTTTAAGTTTTATAAGCTAATATTAAGGTTCTCTGCCTTAAAAAGCGCGGCTTAAGTAAATAATAAGCTAGACATTAGTTTAAGCTAGTAGCGTCTTTTTATCTTATTCCGTGCTTTTTCTTTATATAAAAAGCTATAGCCGCTACTCTATATTCTTTAGATATATCAATTTAAATAAATAGTTATTAAGTAAGGTTAAAGTAGTAAATTGTTTAAGGCTTAGTAAGTTTCTTAGTTAAAATCGCAAAGGCCTCTTTTTCTTTTAAAGTAGGCTAAAAAGCGGCTTTCGCGGCGTATCGAGCCCGTTCTTAGCCCTTTAAAAGGACTCCTTCTTCTTATCTTACTTAAAGCAGCTCCGTTTTTCCTTTTTATAAAACGTTAACTTCCTTAGTAAAATATAAGACTATATAGCGTAGCTACTTAATAAGGCCGATTTATTTCTTAAGCTATTAAAAGTTCTTTAAAAACGTAATATTCTTTAAAGCTTATATACGTTTATTAATATTTATTAAGCTAATAGCGTTTACTTTAAATTTAAGGAGCTATATAGATAAGTATACTAAAAAGGAGTTTAGTCTAAATAAGGTAATATTATAATTATAGAAAGCGCGGAATACGGCCTTTAAATATTAAAGGTATTTTTTAGCTATATCGGAGTAAATAATAATATTGTTAATATAGGCCGCCGCGTATTCTTAGTATTTATAAAGGACGTTATTAATAAACCTTTAAACGTATACTAAGGAGTTCTTAAAGCCTATAAGTATTACTAGTAATTCCTTTAGCTTATAATAGCTTATAACTATAAACCTTTCTTTATAGTCTTAATAAATTAAGAATTAGTAAAAAAACGATTATACGTTTACCGCACTAATAAACTTCTTTCCTTAAAGGCGTTTAATTATATCGCTTTAAAAAGGTATTAAGTAAGCGTTTAAGGTAATAATAGCGTTAATCCCCTATAAGTCTATAACTACTTATCCTTTTTCTTTTTTATTTACCGTTTTTTATACTATAAATACTAGCGCTATAAACGGGGTTAGCCTATAAACTCGTTTTAATTAGCCTTACGCGGTTAGCTAGCTAAATATCGTATTTACTACCTTCTTATCTTTATCGCTTAATAAGTATAATCTTAATACAATCCGTTAGTATTATTATTCTTTTACTAAAGAAATATATATAAATTCGGATTTATTTATATATACTACTCCCTTATCCTTTTAAATATAAGGAAACAATTAAAGGATATCTTAGACTTTTAATACGTATTTTAAGTCTTTAGCGTAGATTTAGACGCCCTTATTAATAGTAAGTTTAAGTAGGTTTTTAGTTCGGCCGATTTTAAGTTTATAGTTTACTATAAGATCTTTTTATAAGAAGTCCTTAGCGGGGTCTATTTTATCCGGATTTTCTATAAAGGCTTCCGCTAAAAGAGTAATAGTATTAACCTCCTTATATAGCTAAAACTGCTTGTTAAGGTCTATAATTATCCTTACCTTTTAGCTTTAGCGGAGTATTAATAGTTCCTTAAAATAGTTTATTGCTATAAAGCTCTTATAATCCTATATTATTATCTAGGCGAGCTTAAGGTTATCGGGGAAAAATATTATATTATGCCTTAATAATAGCGCCTAGACTTATATAAGTAAGGCGTAGCTAAAACTAGCTAAAATCGTTATAGTAACTAAGTAAATTACTTATTTATATATCGCTAGTCTTAGCTAAACTATCTTAACTTTAGCTTTAATCTTTTTATAAGCCCTGATTTATAAGACTAATATAAAGTTAATAAGGTCTTTTTTATAAAAAACTAAAAAGTCTTAGCTAAGTAATATATTAGCCGCTAAGCGTTTTACAATTTAAGCACCGATCCTTACTTTTATAACCGCGAGGCTACTATTTAGTCTTTTTAGTATATACGCGGTAATTTTTACTTATTTAACGGTAGCTATCTTTCTTACTCTTTAAAGAGGAATTTATTAAGAGGAGTCTATAGTTATATCTTAAAAGGTTTTTACTAAGTTAGCTTAAATAAGGCTTTAGTCTACCTTAGTATCTATATAAGCTTTAATACTTATTTTAGGCCTTTCTTTTTTATAAACTAGTAAGCGTATATAAGTAAATCGTAATAGCTTATTAAGGTTTAATAGCTAAACGGTAAAGGAAGCTTTAACTATTTAAACGCTTTATAGCTTTTAAATAACTACTTACTATATTAAGCTACGTCTTTATATAGCAACGTCTTAGTTAAGGTTAAGGGGGTGTTTATTTTTAATATATTAATAAAGCTTATTTTTTTAAAGGGAATGCTTCGCTATAAAATCCGTATACTTTATTAGCCTCCTATATTAAGTCTATTATAGTATAGATTGCGGTTTCTTTTAAGCTTTTATTAGTATCCGACTAAGCTCTTTTTATATTATACTTTTTATCCCTTAAATAGTTATTAGTTTTTATTATAGTTCTTTCTTTAATTATAAGGTATGCTTACTTTAGCTTTAGCGTTAGCGAGCGTATAGTCTTAAAGGTTCCTTCTCTCTTAAGCCGGAGGACCTTAGCTTATATTCCTAACTATTTAAGCGGATTTCTCCTTTAACTTAGCGAGCGCTATAAGGCTTATAGTATATCCGCCCTTACTAAGCGGTCTATAAATATAACTTACGGCCTTAATAAGCCCTTAATAGATAGCTAAGGTATCTCGGACTATCCTTTAAGTGCGTATAGGGTATAGCTAGTCGTCCCTTGCTTTTTTATAGGTTAAACCTATTTCTTTCGCGCTAGTAAGTGCTTTTAAAATCCTTAAGTATATTTAACTTATAGCTAAGAAAGAATTTCCTTATATTTATTAATTTAATTATTTATATCCTTATTTCCTACTAAATATAATAAGGAATCTTATAAGTAAACGTTTAGCTTTTAGTAAATTACTATAGTTAGGTAGTTTAGCTAATAAAGCGCGGCCTTAGCTTTATATTATAAGTGCGATATTTAAGACTTAAAGTCGGATCTTATTATTATATCTTTAATAGTAAAGTGCTTTTTATTAAGTGCTTATATCGCTATATTTTAGCGGATTCCGAACTATTTTTATAAGGCGGAGATTTATTAACTTAGTTTAATACTAAGCTTACTAAGTTCTTCTTATTATAGTTTTAAAAAGTCCTTAAAATATTATTCCGCTTAACTTCTTTAAAGGAAGGAGGGCAATTAAATAGCTAATTCGTTTATATAGGCCTTACCTTTACTAGTATTTTAGCGAATAAAGTTAATAAAACGGTTTACTCCTCGGAATATACTAGCTTTATCGTCTTCTTAAACTTTATTAAGGGTTACTTTTAAAGGTCTTAATAAGTTAAATCTTCTTATATCCTTAGCTCGTAGTTAAGGTTTTTCTTAAGGCTTAATAAGCGCCTTTTCTTTTCTTAGTACTTAAAAAAGACTTAGGAATTATTTATTTAATATTACTACTATTCTTACTAAAGGGCTTAAGGCTATACTTAATCTTAATATCTATACGCTAAGTATAAATAGGTTTAGCCCGCTAAGGGTATCGCTTACCGCGTCTTTATTACTTATTATTAAAGTCTTAGTCTTAATACTTTTATTAAGCGCTTAACTTTCTATCTTATACGCGTTTTAAAATCCGGTACGCTATAAGGCCTTTAGTATAAGAGGCTCGTTTTTATTAATTAAGAGTCTTAAAAATACTTTAATTAGCGCGGCTATAGCGGACAAGGCTAAATAGTAATACTAAACTAAGAAACTACTAAGTATTCTTTAAGGCGGATTTTTAGTTAAGGCCTTAAAGCTTAACTTTATTAATAGTATATAGTAGAAATATCCGCTAAGCTTATTATCTTAAGGAAAGAATAACTTTATTATAAGCTTAATCTAAAGGGTATTTAGCGGGTAAGGAGCTAAATAGTTTTAAAGTTAGCTTATCCTTACTTTTTTTATTTAAAGGATAATCGATTTATCTAGGTAATATTAAATTTAGTTTACTTAATTATATAAGTTTTATTGTTTTATAGTCTATCTTTTATTAGTATTTTAAAAGCGGATTGCCTTTTAAAAGGTAATAGTCTTAGCTTAGCTAAGCGGGACTTATTTTATATCCTATTTAGCTTTATAGGCTATCGCGGTATAGTACCTTAAAAAAGGGTAAAGGAGATTATTAAACTAATATACTTAGTAAGCCGCGGCCTTTTCCGCTTTTATAGCTTACTTATCTTAAAGTTTTATTATAAGCGTATTAAGAAAGAGGTACTTATTATTAAGGTTAGACTTAAAGGCTATTAAGAGCTTTTTACTAAAGAAAATATTATTTAGTATCTAACTTCTTATAAGATAAGTACTTAATTATGCGATATAGTTACTTTTAGCTTAGCGGATATTTAAGGGATTTCCGTTTAAATAAGTAAGAATTGCTACTATTTACTACGCTTTATAGTATTAAGATAAGGGGATAAGGCACGGACTAATTACCGCTAATTAAGGCCGGTACTATAAACTAATTACTATTAGTTAATACTAATACTATAAACTAATTACTACTAGTTAAGCTAGTATAACGGACTAATTACCGCACGTAAATATATATAAGGGTTTAGAAATAATAAAAAGCTTATTTATTCTTAAAGGTATAGCTAGCTACTTTATACTTAGTTCTTTAAGCTAATTTTAAGGATCTTAAACTATATTATTTATAGTACGTAGATAAACTATAAATATCTTTATAAAATCGCTTAATAAACTTAATATAAGCCCGGTTAAAAATACTATAAACTATAATCGGGGAAATCCCTTAAATGTTCTTAGATATCCCTTAAAAATCGCAGTAAGGTTTATCTTATGTTTTCTAAGGTGCTTTTATAGTTAAAAACGGGTTATAGTTAAGATATCCCGTAGAAATCCTTAAATATCCCTTAAAGATACTAGCGAAATCCGCTTAGTAGTTTTTATAGTATCTTTTATAGTTAAAGACGTTATAAACTATAGTTAAGTAGGCTCTTAACCCTTTATAGTTATATCCTAAAAACCTTAGCGGGGTCTAACCGGTAATGTTCGTTATATCTCCTTAAGCGAGCTTTTATAGTGCGTGCTTTAAGCGTTTTTATCGCAAGGTTTTATAAAGCTCCTTAAAAGTAAAGTAAGGAGTCCGGGCGTAGCTATTTAAATTCTATAACATTTTTATATTTAGTTAGTATATAAGCTATCTTATTTTAGTAGTAACTTTAAACGGCTTAGTATATCCTTTTTAAAGCTTTACTAGTTTACTATCCGCAATATAATAGCCCTTACTAAGCTATAGCTAAACTTAATTGCTAGGCTTAAATTTTAACGGTCGGTATTTTTTATTATATTTATTCTTTATAGCGGCTTAAGTATATATAATAGCTAACTTAGCTTTTTCTTATAAGACCTCTTAGTTTTATAAGTATAAGTAGTTATAAAGAAACTAAAGGCCGTTATTTATTTTTATCCTTATAATAAGCTTACTAAAGGCCGTATAAGTTACTAAAAAGAAGGAATTATTAAAGCTAAACTAAAAAGCGACTAGTATATTAGTTTAGCATAAGTCTAAGAAATTAGCGGTAAAGAATCGTAGCGCGATTTTTATAGTTTAGTTTTACTTTTTTAATAGGCCGTTAGTTTAAAGGTATTAAGTAGTAAATATAAGAAGCTTTAATCTAAAGGCTTACTATAAGGTCCGCTAAAATACTAAGGTAAACTTTATATCTTAGTTAAAGATTATCTTTTTTAAAATCCCTTAATTAGCGCGGAGTAGCTTAGTATATAATGCTTAAACTTAGTTTTCCGCTATAAACTAGTTATTACTTAAAATAAGGAGATATATTTTTAAGAACTTATTAGTTATAGTTAGTAAGGTATTAAAGAAGTTCTTTATAAGATCTTTTTATAAGGATTATTTAGCTTAAACTACTAAGAGCTTAATAATAAAGTCTATCGCTATTATATAGTATAAAACCGGCGGGCTTTAAATTAAGATAAGCTACCTTAGCGTCTTACCTTAATTAGTTTATTTATAGTAATAAGTATCGTAGCTATCTATAACCTTATCTATATATTTACTAAGCTAAAAAATTAAGAAGCTTTTAAATAGATCTTATTATATATAGGTATAGCTAGTATAAAAATATTTAGTATAGGCGTTTTCGACGAACTTCTTAGCGTATATCTTAAGGATATATAGTTTCCCGCGTTTATTATTCTCCGTAAAGTATAGTAACCTTTATAACTAAAGGAATAAAGGTCTAAGGATACTATCTTTATCGCTAAGCTACGCTATAAATTTTACTTATTATATATCCTTTATATATCTATTAATTATTTTTTAAGAAAGCGGTAATTCGATTAATACTTCTACGTAGAGAAATACGCGGTCTATTATCTTATCTTCTTAAATACGTTTTAATTCCCCTTTTTAGTTTAAGGATACTAATTTATTATCTTATTGCGGTAAATATAAAAAAGCGTTTAGTATAACGTTTTCGATGCTTAGGATATAATATACCTTAAGCGGGAATTAGCTTAAGTATTAAGATATAAAGACTAGCTTATTATTAGATTTTATATTAGTAAAAAATAAGGATTTCTAGTATACGATTTTATAAGTACTTATATAGTTAGTAACGATAACTACTTATAGCGTTCTTATAGATAGTATTATAGTATATAACTTATAAACCGCTTATACTAAACTAGCTACTTTAAGTTCTATAAGCTAGTATTAAGGTTCTCCGCTTTAAAGAGCGCGGCTTAAGTAAATAATAAGCTAAACCTTAGTTTAAGCTAGTAGCGTCTTTTTATCCTATTTCGTGTCTTTTTTAAGTAAAAAGCTATAGCCGCTACTTTATATTCTTAAGATATATTAATTTAGATTAATAGTTATTAAGCGGGGTTAAAGTAGTAAATCGTTAAAAGCTTAGTAAGCTTTTTAGTTAAAATCGTAAAGGCCTTTTTTTCTTTTAGAGTAAGCTAAAAAGCGGCTTTTGCGGTATATTAAGCCCGTCCTTAGCCCCTTAAAGGGACTCCTTCTTCCTATCTTACTTAAAGCAGCTCCGTCTTTTATTTTTATAAGACGTTAACTTCCTTAGCAAAATGCGGGACTATATAGTATAGCTACTTAATAAGGCCGATTTATTTCTTAAGCTATTAAAGGGTTTTTAAGAACGCGATATCTTTTAAGGCTTATATGCGTTTATTTATATTTATTAAGCTAATAATATCTACCTTAAATCTAAGGAGCTATATAAATAAGTATATTAAGAAAGACTTTAGTCCGGATAAGGTAATATTATAGTTATAAAAAGCGCGGAATATAGCCTTTAAATATTAAAGGTATTCTTTAGCTATATCGGAGTAAATAATAATATTATTAATATAGGCCGCCGTATATTCTTAGTATCTATAGAGGGCGTTATTAATAAACCTTTAGATATATACCGGGGAGTTTTTAAAGCCTATAAGTATTATTAGTAATCTTTTTAGCCTATAATAGCTTATAACTATAAACCTTTCTTAGTAGTTTTAATAAACTAAGAACTAATAAAAAAATAATTATGCGTTTACTATACTAATAAACTTTTTTCCTTAAAGGCGTTTAATTATATTGCTTTAAAAGGATATTAAGTAAGCGTTTAAGGTAATAACGGCGTTAATCCCTTATAAGTCTACGACTACTTATCTTTTTTCCTTTTTATTTACTATCTTTTATACTATAAATACTAGCGCTATAAATAGATTTAGCTTATAAACTTATTTTAATCGGCCTTATATAGTTAGCTAGCTAAATATTATATTTACTACCTTCTTATCCTTATCGCTTAATAAGTATAATCTTAATATAACTTATTAGTATTACTATCCTTTTATTAAAAGAATGCGTATATATTCGGATTCGTTTAAATATATTACTCCTTTATCCTTTTAAAGATAAGGAAACGATTAAAGGATATCTTAGACTTTTAATATATATTTTAAGTTCTTAGCGTAGATTTAAACGCCCTTAATAGTAATAAGTTTAAGTAAGTCTTTAGTTTAGCTAATTCCGAGCTTATAGTTTACTATAAGATCTTTTTATAAAAAGTCCTTAGCGGGGTTTATTTTATCCGGATTTTCTATAAAGGTATAATAAAAACCCTATTCCGTTAGTAATCTTAAGTAATAAAAGTACTAATATCTAGTAAAGTAAATACGGCTAAATATAAAGGAGTAACTAGTAAAGTAAATACCGCTAGTTATAAGTTATAACTATTAAAGTAAATACTAGTAGTTATAAGGAGAGATAATATAGCTTAATAGTTAAAGACGGCTAGTATTAGCTATAAGCGGTATAGGTTAAATACGCCTATATTTAGCTTAAGTTAGCTTTAGCTAATAATAAGATTAGTATTAAAGAGATCGACTAATGCTTTATATAATCGACCGATACTTTATATAAAGCTAAGGTAAGAGGCCTACCTTTAAAAAAGGATAGAATCTTATAAAAGGTTTTAAGATAAGGATATTTAGTCTTATAAGCTAGTTATAAGTAATAAAGCGTATATTACTTATAACTAGTAATAAAGATAGCATAAGCTATTTCTTTTAGCCTAAAAAGTAGTTTAGTAACTTTATAAGTTATATAAGGTATAAGTTATAAATTAGCATATAAAAGCATATAAAAGGAAAGCCTTTTAATAGCTTTAAAAAGGTATAAAAGGAGGTCCTTCTTCCTCCTTCCCTTAACTCCTTTTTTTCTTTTTTTCTTTTTCTTTAGCTAGTTTTAATACGAGAAATCCGTATAATAAAATACTCTTACCTTATTTAGTTTAGTAGTTAGCACGAAGTCTTCTTCTCCCTTTCCGGCTAGTAAATTTAAATTAAATAAATTAAGCCTTACTACTTAGTATATAAGAAATACTAAAGGTTCCGCGATATAAAACTAGCTTATAAGAATCTTTATAAACTTTATAGCTTTAATAAAAAATACTTAGCATTTATATACGTAGTAAGTTCTTTAAGTTATTAAGTAAGAAAAAGGTATTTATTATAATTATATTTATTTAATTATAATAAATAAAAGAAGAATGTTTGCTTTTGCGATATTATAGCTAACTAATTAGCTATAAGCTAGTTTAAGGCATTTAAAGCTTTCTTATCCCTTAATAAGCTTTATAGATAGTAGTTTTATTTTAAAGATTAAGGCTCTTAAACTTTATACTAAAGAATTAGCTAAGCTATAAGAGTTTATTACTTTTCTTAAAGCTTATTTTTAGTTTTATCCTACTACGATAAATTAAGAAGTAATAAAGGTTATATTTATATTTAGTTGCTTATAAGGACTAGCCGCAATATAGTTCAAACTTATTCTTAAGGACTATATAGATAATAGTCTTAAAGATAGGAATTTTAAGATAAAGAATATTTTTAAGAATTTCGATAACTTTAAAGAAGCTTTACGAAAAACGTTCGGAATTAGAAATAAGCAACGATTAGCAGAGTAGAAATTAAGAAGCCTTACGTAAGTTACGTCTTTATTAGCTTATATAGCTCGATTTTAATAAATAACCTTTTAGCTAAAATAGGAAAACGATGCCCTTATAGCGACTTTCTATAAAGGTCTTAAAGAAGAAGTTAAAAACGAAATTTACTACTTAAATAAGCTAGAAACGCTATTAAACTATATTAGTTTAGCGGTTTAAATAAACAATAAGCAATATAAACTTTAGTAGTAAAAGACGTACCGTTTAACTCCCGGCGGGGCTATTAAGAAAGATACTAAGAAGCGATAGCGCGACTTAAGTAACGTAATAGACTTAAATACCCTTAAAGCGAGCCCGCTAAAGCCTACTAAGAAAGCTATTTAATGCTTTAACTATATAAAGGAAGGCTATATCGTAAGAGATTATATTAAAAAAAGGAATTCCTTTATAGGAAAAAATATGCCTATTCGTAAGAATAATGCCTTTTTAGCTTATAATCCGCAATATACTTTATTACTACCTTCGATTAAGGATACTAAAAAAATCGACGCTAAGCTTATTATGCCGACCCTTAGTCTTTTTAAGACTAGTTCGCCTATAAAGGGTCTTTATAAAAAAGAACTCAAGATTAAATTAAAAGCTAAACGCCTAGACGATAAGAAAAAGAATGCTTTTAAGACTTAAAATAATTATAAGTAAGAAACTTCCTTATAGACTATTTATAAAGACGATAAAAACGCTCCTTATTTTAATATAAACGTTATACCTTTAAATACGGAAGAAAGCTATAATCCGGAAAACCTTAATTTATAAGAAATAGATAAAGAGCCCTCTTTTAAAAAAGAAGATAGTAACGGGCCTTACGCTCTTTTTATAAAATATCTTAATATAGTTATTACTAATAAAGATAAGGCGTATAAATAGCTATCTTAAACTAAATACTATAAAGATACTTACTTTATATACCTCTTAGATAATTAAAGAAGTAAATAGTTTTTTAAACTAAGAAAGACTTTTAATAAACCCGCTATAACGACTAAGGAACTTACTACCGATACTAAGGTTTTTATAAAAAACCTTAAAGAGAATATCGAAGTTAATAAAGAGGAACTTATATAAGAAAATACCGATAACTAAGTTAAAATTAAATAACTTTTACTCTTTAAGCAGTATAATTAAACGACTATCGAAAACCTTAAAGATAGTAACTTAGCTTTAACGAATAAGATAATTAAGCTAAAGTAAGATTATATATTTCTTTTTATATATATTACTAATCTAATTAAAGATAAAGACGATCTTAAAAATAAGAACGACGAGCTAGTTAATAAGCTTAAGGAATATATAGAATTCCTTAATCTAGCTATTAAAGATATATTTAGATAATATAGTAAGTATTTTAAGATAAATTATAATCTTCGCAATTAGAATTATAATTTAGATATGCTTTTAAAAGTAAAGAGATTCTTAAAAGATATGCTTAAAGATTAGCTAGAAAAGCAGTAAAATAAGTATAATAACCTTAAATAATATAATTAAATAATTCGTACTAAAGGGGTTTTTATTAATAATACCATAATAAAAGATTATGCTATTATTAAGGATTTAGTTTTTAAAGCTATTAAGAAGCTTAATAACTTAAATAAACTAGTTCCGTAAAAATAATTAAGATCTATTAAGAAGTTAGTAAATAAGGGGAAAAACTAAAGAGCTTAAGAATAATAAAGCTATTTTTTAGTTAAAAGAACTTACTTATATTAAATAATAATTCTTAAAGTATAAAAATAACCTTTTTATTAAAATTAAGAGGATATCGCCTTAACGTATTAATAAATTGCGGTGCGATAAGTAGCTATATTTCCTCTTTAATAGTAAATTGTTTAAAATTACGTTATAAAAAAAAGGATAAGCCTTATATACTTTATTTAGTAAAAGGATTACCCTTAAAGTATAATAATAATAAGACTATACTAAAAACTAATCCTTTAAAGTATATAATTAAGATTTATAACTTTAAAGATTTCTTTAATATCTTAGCTATTAGCTATAATATTATATTAAGACTACCCTTTTTACGGAAATATAATCCTATAATAGATTAGGATAAAGGCCTTTTAAGGTTTAAAGACAATACCTTAAATATTCCTCTTTATAGTTTAATAAAGGCCGACCTTAAAACGAAACCCTTAAATAATTTAAATATAGTAATACTTAGCGATAACTATATAAGGAATAGTAACGATAAGGATAATAAAGCTTCTTATATAAATATAAATATTATAATAGATATCGTAACGAAAAACGATAAGATAACTAGTACGACTAAAAATAAAGTAACTACGATAAGTATAATATAAGTAAAAACAACGCCGAACCTTAATAAAAAAACTAAAAGCTTAAGAGATAATTATAAAGCTACTTATAATTTATTAAAAGAAAATCTATTAAATACCTTAAAGAATATTAAGCAGCAATATCCTAAGTAAAAAGATAAGATTAAGAAGAAACGGAATAAAAGAAAGATTAAGAATAAGATATATAAGAAAGGCTTATAGTGTTCGGAAGGTACTATTAGTTTAAAATACCTTAAAGAGCGAATATAGTATATAAGACGTTCGAAAAGTACTATTAACTTAAAACACCTTAAGGATCGTTATTTAAAAATGCTTAGAAATATACTAAAAAGATATTTTAATATATTTACGCGGCTACTTAAAGATAGGCTACCGCTATAAAGTATTAAGATTACGAAATTAAGTTAAAAAAAGGCTCTAAGCCTAGATTTTTTACGATATATAACTTAAATAAGAAGTATTTAAAGTTATTAAAAGAATATATCGATAAAAACCTATAAAAAGGTTATATTAAAGAGTTTAAATTAGAATATATAATTTATATACTATTTACTTTAAAGAATAGTAAAGATAAAGAAAAAGCTTAACTTTATATTATTTTAAAAGAAATAAATAACGATATAATAAAAGACTAAACTCTATTACGTCTTATAAGCGAAATAAAAGATAAATTAGCTAATAAGTAGTAGTATACTAAGGTTAATATTAAATCTACTTATAGCTAAATACGCATTAAAGAAGGAGATAAATTTAAAATAGCCTTTAAAACGCGATACGGACTTTATAAATTTTTAGTTTTACCTTTAGGATTAACTAATATACTAGCAACCTTTTAAAAGAGAATTAATAGTATATTAAATCCTTATTTAAACCGATTTAATACGGCTTATTTAGATAATATTATTTTATACTTTAATACGCTAAAGCAATACTATAAAGAAGTCGATAGAATGCTAAAAGCATTAAGAAAAGCTAGCTTATATATCTTACTAGAGAAATATAGCTTTTATATATAAGAAATAGAATTCTTAAGGTATATAATTACTCCTTTTTATATAAAGATAGACTTATAGAAGATTTCTATAATTAAAAATTAGCTAATTCCTATAAATATTAAGGAAATCTAAAGCTTTATAGGATATATAAATAATTATAGAAAGTTTATATCGGACTTTTTTAAAATAATTATACTAATATTATTAGTATTAAAGAAAGCTAAAATAGACCCTTTTAAGTAAAACTTAAAAGTAGATAAAGCTTTTAGGAAAATTAAAGGATTACTTATTTAAAAACCTATATTAAATACCTATAACGTAAAGAAGCTGTTAAAATTAAAAACGGATGCTTTTAATTTTATATTAAGCGCGTAGCTAAGCTAGCGCAATAAAAATAATATTCTTAAACTTATAGCGTTTTACGTAAAAAGGCTAGTAAAAGTAAAGATTTATTACCCGATTTACGATAAAGAATTCTAAGCTATTATATATACTTTTAAATTTTTTTAGCATTATATCTTAAGGAATAAATATAAACGTAAGGTTTATACGGATTATAAGAATATTAGTTATTTTGCTACGATATAATAGTTAAATGCAAGGCAAATAAGATAAGCTAAATTTCTTTTAGAATTTAATTATAAAATTATTTATAAGAAAGGTTTTTAGAATAACCAAGCTAATAGAATTAGCTAACGACTAGACCTTAACGATAAAAAAGAGCCTTATAAAAAGACCTTATTATTTTTAAATAATAATAGTAATTTAGAGTTAAAAACGTTATATATACTATTTAATATATAAGGAGATCTTACTACTTTAAAATTACTTAAGAATTCTTATAAGAACCTAAATAAAAAAAGAAATAAGAATCTTAAGTAAGAGGGAAAATTAGCGTTTTATAAGAATAAGCTATTCCTTACTTTTAAGACTAAGAAAACAGTTATAACGGATTTTTATTTATACCTTTTATATAGATATTAAGGTATTGAAAAAACGTATAATAAGATTAAAAACTATTATAATACCTATAACCTCTATAAGAAAATCTAAGGAGTTATTAAGTTATATAAAGTATATAATAAAGGTAAGGCTATATAATATAAGCCTTATAGTAACTTAATTCCTCTAAACGTTCCTTTAAGACCTTAAGACTTTATAGCTTTAGACTTTATTACGAAATTAATAAAGTTTTTAAATCCTATAACTAGTATAAAATACGATTTTTTTTTAGTTATAGTTAATCATCTTACGAAATACAGCTATTTTATTTTAACTTATAAAGCTATAAACGTAAAAAGGTTATTTTATACTTTTATAAAATATATTATAGCTAATCGAGGACTTTTAAGTTCGATTATTTTAGATAAGGATCGGAAATTTATTTCGAATTTCTAGTAAGATTTAACGCAAGCCTTAAGTATAAAGCATAAATTATCTACTGCTTTTTACTTTATTATAAACGGAATAATAAAATAGTTAAATTAAACGCTTAAGCAATATCTTAAAAGCTATATAAATTATTAGTAAGATAATTAGCTTTTTAAATTGCTTATAATATAGTTAGCGTATAATACCTCTTATTTTAAGCCTATTAAGAATACTTTAGTATTCGCAAATTATAGCTTTACCCTTAAAGCTTATAAGTCTTTTTTACTTAAAGAAGTTATAGCTAAAAAAGCTATATTAAACTCCAAGTAGTTAATTAGCTTATATAGATTTATAAAATCAGAATTAAAATATATTGCTAAAAGTATATTATATTATTATAATTAAAGATAGTCTTTAGAACCTTCTTTATCTTAAGGCAATAAAGTATATCTTTTAATAAGGAATCTTAAGACTAATAGACTTAATAAGTCTTTAGATTATTAAAAGATAGGACCTTTTAAAGTTATAAAAAAAATAAGAAAGGTTAATTATAAGTTAGAACTTTTAACTAGTTTACTTATATACCCTATTTTTTATATATCTTTATTAAAGCCGACTTTACGAGACGCTAAGGTAGTAAGAGAGCTAAACTTAAAAAAAGTTAAAGAAAGTAAATATATAGTAAAGGCTATACTCGCTAAGAAAATAAAAAATTAAGAACACTTTTATTTAGTAAAGTAAAAGGACTATCTTAGTTTAAATAATATTTAGGAACTTATAAAACATTTAAGAAATGCTTTAAGAAAAGTTAAGGATTTTAATTAATAAAACCTTAAAAAGAAAGTATTAGCTTCTTTAAGCTAGGATTTCTTTACTATCTTTAATAGTAAAAGTAAAAGGAAATTTAAAAAGGATTTTTCTTAGAAAAGATCTATAAAGATAAAAATTTAGGATTTTCTTTAAAGAATTCTTAAGGTTACTCTCTTTAAAGTAGGATTTCTTTAAATATTATATATAGTTTCTTAAAGGTTAAGAGGAACCTATAAGAAAAAGTCGTTTATCTTTCTAGGTTTAAAAAGACCTTAAAGAGGGGAATATATAACGGAAACCCTATTTTATTAATAATCCTAAGTACTAAAAGTACTAATATCTAATAAAGTAAATACCGCTAAATATAAAAAAGTAACTAATAAAGTAGATACTGCTAGTTATAAGTTATAACTATTAAAGTAGATACTAGCAGTTATAAGGAGAGACGATATAGCTTAATAGTTAAAGACGGCTAGTATTAGCTATAAGCGGTATAGGTTAAATACGCCTATATTTAGCTTAAGTTAGCTTTAGCTAATAATAAGATTAGTATTAAAGAGATCGATTAATGCTTTATATAATCGACTAATACTTTATATAAAGCTAAGGTAAGAGGCTTACCTTTAAAAAAGGATAG
>JAPEBW010001153.1:0-29627 GCA_027405785.1 Ophiocordyceps robertsii | reverse complement strand
TTGGCCGAGAGAAACACGTTCCAGGGCGAGCGCTGCATCTACAACGCCCTCAACGACCGCATCCGCAATCTCCTGCTGCAGTACGACTTCTCCAAGACGTCGGACCCCTATCTCTACTGGTCTAGCCACGTCTCGGGCCTTCTCGTCCGCACCACGCCCCCGACCTCGGACCTGTGCCTCGTCACCGGCCACGGTCGCTTCCACCTGCACAAGTTCCTCCTCGCCGCCCGCACCCCCTACTTCCGCACCAAGCTCGCCGCCCAGCCCGCCGCCACCGTCTGGACCGCCCTCGCCGCCGTCCCCGCCGAGGCCCTGCAGATCGCCCTACGCCATGTCTACCTCGGCCAACTGCCGCGCGACCTCGTCCCCGCCGGCAGCCCGCCCGAGCACGAGGAGGATGTCGCCCGCGGCCTCGACCGCCTGAGCAACCAGCTCGGCATCCCCGGGCTCTGGGAGGCCTTTCTGGCCGGCAGCGGCGACCGCAGGCTGGCCCGTCAGCGCTTCCGCGACGACGAGGAGCGCGCCCTGGGCCAGATTGGTGACTTCTTCCGCGCCCATGTCCTGGCCGGCAAGATGCTTCTCGAACCCGAGCGCGTTCCCGACATCCGCTATGGCTACGACAATGCCGCCTTTGCCGACGTCTTGCTTCGCGCCGACGAGTCGAGCACCGGAGACGGCGCCGAGACGCCTCCGATCCTCAACAGCCAAGGCATCCCAGTCGGCAACAAGCCGCCCAAGACGGCCCTGTACCCGGCGCACAAGGCCATGCTCATCCGCAGCCCCTACTTTGAACGCATGTTCTCGGGCGAGTACCTCGAGTCGCAGACGTCGGCACACCTGCGCGTCGTCACCCTCGACTGCTCGCCCGCCGTTCTCGAGCTCGTCCTCGGCTTCCTCTACACCGAGTCCGTCACCTGCCCCCTCGAGCACGCCCTCGACCTCCTCTACGCCGCCGACATGCTCTTCCTCGACGGCCTCAAGAGCAAGGCCGCCGTCGCCATCAGCACCCTCGGCAGCGGCTCCGCCAGCGCCCTCGTCGACCGCACCCGCTCCCACACCCCCGACGCCGACGCCGCCGGCGTGGAGCCCATCAACATCTACGACGTCATCCACGCCGCCTGGGACCTGCGTGTCCAGCGCCTCGAGGAGTTTGCCGCGCGCTACCTCGCCGGTCGTCTGGAGGATTACATCGACGAACCAGACTTTCACGACCTGATCCGTCAGAGCGCCGACCGCATCCGCCGTCGCGAGGAGACGGATTCCATCGAGCTCCTCGACGACATCCGCTACTACCTCTCGGAACGTTTCCGTCTACGCTTCGAGGACGCCGGCCTCGAGGACATGCTGACGGCCGATCCGGGTAGCGGCGCCGGCGGCACAGGCCTCGACCTTCCCGAGGACCACGAACCGCCGCCTCCCCCCGTCACGGGCGCGCGCCCTGCCAAGCCGCATGTCGGAGAGGCAGGGCAGGGGCAACGGCAGCAAGAGCATCATCGGGGGCAAGAGGGGGGGCCAGTCGACGCGGGCGCGGTGCGCACGCTAGACGGGGATACGGCCGACGACGAGTTTGCATCCGACGCCATCAACTACCACGTGTTGCTGGGCAAGATCGACACCATGCTGGACAGTCTGAATCTCGACGCCTGACTTGTAGATGCTCTGTCTGATGTTCACTCCTTGGCCGCGTACTGTCGCCGTCTTCCTCTCCGCCGGCTGCAAAACCGGTTGCTTCCCCTGCTCCCACCCGCCGAGTGCAGTTTATTTCCCCCTCTGACGAGAGAACGGGAGATTCGCCTGGATTAATTGGTACGAGAGTCGATACAATGCATATAACATCTGCTGGATAAAAACACAGAGCCATTGGATAAACAGTGGCAACAAGTCCTGGTTGGGTCGAGACAATAGGCCCGAGTATAATCAAGAGAACCCAACCCCCTTGCATCCATCTGTTGTGCAAATCCTATCCTCAACCGGCGCTCGCGCAATCCAAATGTGCGCCTCGTAGCTTAGCCCCCTTGCATCGGCTCCTAAAAGTCAATCATCTTGAGCCTCGCGCGCAGCTTGTCTGGCAGCTCCTCCGGCTGCACCAAGCCCATCTGCACCGCGTCTCCCCAAAAGAAGAGCGCCCGGTCCTGCGCGTAGCTCAGGTAATCAAAGTCCCCGACGCCAATCTCCTGCTCGGCCTTGAGCGCCTCCGACTCGGGGAGCGGCTCGTTGTTGGCGTCCAGCCCGGGCACCGTGGCCTGTACAATGCCCCACGCAATCCACTGTGCGCTGTTGGCCAGCCGCCACAGGCGCGTCTCGTCCATGAGCTCGCGCACCCGCTGGTTGCTTCGTTCCTCGCGTTCGCGCTCGGCGGCGCCCCAGCCGCCTGGTGGAGCCCGGGCGTCAAGCATAAAGTCAATGATGGAGCTGGAGGACTGCGTCGTCACGAGAGACGGTGTGTTGACATTGCTCGACGACGAAGAGGAGCCGCTATCGGCGGGCCGGATGCGGGGGGTGGAGCTTGCCGTGGGGAACTGGGGCCGATGATCGACGTAGGCTTTGATGAAGCGCCGCTGTTCCTCGGGCGTCGGGTAGCGATCCGTGTTGCAGGCATGTGACATGACGGGATCGTGGTAGTTGTACGACCACTCAGTGAAGTGGTTAGCAAAGTCCAAGCCGGCCACGTTGGCGGCCGCGTACTCAAAGTCAATGACGATGAGCTGCTTGTGCTGGTTTGCGGCCTGGAGAAGCGGCGACTTTTCGTCATCCGGGCGAATGCGGAGGATGTTGCCGTACTGTGTCTATTCGTCCATCAAGGGTCAGTAAAGCTGCGCCGCAACCCGAGGCTCATCAAGACCTACATCGTTGTGCGCAAACACGAGTCGTTCCTTGATTTCCTTGGGGTCCTTGTAAAGGCTGTTCAGGTGCGCTCTGTACTTGGCCACGGTTTCACGGAACTGATCCCACGGCACTCCGCACACGTAGCCGTTTGCCTTCCAAGCGTGAATGACCGAGTCGCGTCGCGCATCATGTGCCGTACTCTCCAGCTGCTTGTCGAGGTAGTTGATGATTTTTGCCACGTTGTCGAGCCATTGGTCCCAGTTCTTCCACACTCCGGGCCCGGCGTCCCTTTCTTGCGGAAGCAGGTCGATGCCGTCGTGCAGTTCCCTCATTCGCTTGGCAATCTGCTTCGAAGTTCCGGGATCGCGCAGATCTAGCGGTTGGAGCGTGATGGCATTAAAAAACTCTTCGAAGCGGCCGTTCTTAAACGTCCCCAGCAGCCGTGGGCCGATCTTCTTGCGCGCCAGTCGCTGGAGGACCTTGAGCTCGTTGTCGCGATCGATGAGGTGCTCCACTTGGGGCCCGTATATGCGCAGGAGAATCTGGGGTGGCGGCTTCTTGCCCTCGGCCTCGGGAAGGTCGGACGGCGGGGTGACGACGTAGACGGCATTGGTCAGGGCGCCGCTCAGGCGTTCGACGGCGATGCTGTCTCCTCTTTCCAGTCCCACGCGGCGCCATCCCTTGAGCCTCAAGGTATGGGCGATGCGGATAATGTCGTTTTTGAAAGTGAGCCACGACTCCCGCTCCCGCTCGGTCCTTGCGGCCATGTCGGCCACGTCCTCTGCGCCGGCGCTACCGCCGGTGTAGCCGATTGTCTTGGAGTTGTCGAGCCACGCATCGCAGCCGGGCACAATGGCGTCCCCGTCAACGTACTCGGTGTCGGAGGAGACGGCGCGCGGCAGTGTGGGGCGCGAGTTTGCCCGGCGTCTTGAGCGAGATACCTTTGGTGTGTTTCGGGGCAGGGCGCTGAGACCTAGATGGGACAAAGAGTCGTTGAGGATACTCTGCAGCCTGTCGAGGGAGACGTCGCTCGACTGCGACTCGATCGAGTCGGCTCTTTCTCGTCTAAACTTGTCACCGTCGGGGGGGTCCGACTCGCCGGGTGGAGACTTGGACTTGCGCCGGCGTGCCGTCTCGAGGCGCCGGCCAGCCTTGTTACGTTCATGCTCTAGCCAGTCCCCCACCTGTGACAGCAGCTTTTCGCTATAGTATTGGTACCGGGTCAGGTGGTGATGTTGATGCCACGGCTGGGCCGTCTCATCGGTCGGATGCACGGGGGTGCCGCCGTCGCTGACGGAAGGCCCCGATGAGCCAGGAGAAAGGGCCGACTTGCCACTCAGCCGACGGGCAGGGCTGGCGCGAAACTTTCTGACTGCATGGAAGTCATCGTCGGTCGGCGATTCGGGGACGGGCTCGGCGATTTGAACGGCTGTGCGCTGAGTAAGCCTGAGATTGTGCAAATGTGCTTCCGAAATGTAGCTGGGTTGCTTGATTGTAGAGCGAGCGAGCCACAGACTTGATGCAGTTCATTTGGCTTGGGCAAAGAATCGCCGAGCCTGGACGGTGCATCAGGACTGAGCGAAGGCTGCAGCGTCGGATGCGAAAAGGGAGAAGCGGCTTAGGCAGGCCAGTCGGGAGAGCATCTTGTCGTGATTGCCTCGTCGCCGCACCAGGCTGCAAGGCAGTCGTCATGAGACGGCATACACGAGTACAAGAGGAAGTCTTCTTACCCTTGAGGGAGCCGCTGGCTGGGGGCGTCTTGTCGTCGTCACCTTGGTCGGGCGTCTTCAGGGCCGGGCGGAGGGGCGCCGGGCCAGACATGGTGTTGTGCACGAACGCGGGCTCGGAGAGTATCGGAGTGGGTGTTTAAGGAAGTCGAGACGGGATATTCGGGGAGATTAGGAGGCGAGAGTGGACGTTATTGTCCTATGGGCAGATTCTCTCGATGAGCTACATTCATGGCTTGGGCAAAGGGTTCTGTAAAACGTACCTGACTCCGTCTTCCCTCTCTGCGTGGCCGACGGCTTTGCCCGGCCGAATCTTGCCCTACTGTCTCCTTTTCTTCTGTGTCTTGTTCTGCGCCCGTTTGAAAAGGCGACGGCGTTGGTGATGGAAGCGCTGGCAGCAGGCGATTGGCAATGGGAGAGCGGGGGAAAGCGAGGCGAAGAGAGGCGAAAAGAAGAGAGGCGAAAAGAGGAGAGACGATGTGTACAAGGTGCAAAGTACTGTACCTACCTTACCTCCTTGGACATAAGAGACATAAGACAGCCCCGGTGTAAGTCGTGCGTGGTAGGTACCTACCAGGTACTCGTCGGGTCAAGACATGACGAGCTTCACGCCGTGCTCTGACGCCGAAGCATCGGTTCGCGATGCCGTCTGCACTCACAATGCAGAGTGACTGCCCAGTGCCCAGGCTTGTCCTGCTCGCGGCTCGCCTCACAGCCTTTACACCTGCACACTTGGGCTGCACTCTGCAGTCGGGCACATGACAAGTCTCTCGGGAGCAGCCGAACTGCTGGACACGGGGTACTCCGAGGTACTTGCATGCAGCTTCGAGGCGGCACGTGCCGTTAACATTCTGCAGGCATCAACGAGCTGCTTGCCAGATTGGGCAACGGTGTCAGGATAGCCGAGAAGACGCCACGTCGGACATTACGTTACGGAGTTGGGTCACGAGGCAGTGGAGTTTGTTTGGCTTTTCCGGAATGTTTCCAACTCTAATCTTGTGTCGTGGATACCAAGTCGTACATACATGAAGCTCTCAGTTCAAGACGGCGTCAACAACCTTCCTCTACTACTAGCCCTTGGCCCGACACAGCAGCCGCTTGGATGCATCAGGCATCGACTGCACGGCACACGTCAGCATCAGCGGGCGAGAAGGAGTCGAGACTGGAGCAAGACTCACCATGCCGGCAAACTCAATGTTGGGATACCGCTCACAGCTGCCCTCGGACAGGCGAAAGTCGTATTTGAGCAGCGCGTGCGCCACAATCATCTTCATCTCGTTGGCGGCAAAGAAGCGGCCGGGACACGCGTGCCGCCCGTAGCCAAACGTCAGGCTGCTCTGGCTGATGCTCACAAACTGGTTGAGGGCGGCGGCCTCGACGGATCCCTCCTCGCGCGCCTTCTTGCGCAGCTTGTAGAAGCGCAGCGGGTCGAACTGGTCGGCGTCGGGAAACAAGGCCGTGTCCGAGTTGATGGCGACGGTCGGAATCTCAATCATGACGCCGGCCGGCACCGTTTGTCCGTTGGACAGCGTAAACGGCTGCAGCACCTTGCGCTGGAACGAAGCTGTTGCTGCGTCAGTTGACGGGACCACGGGACGGTCCATTGACTGCGTCGCTCACCGAGTCCCGGCGGGTGAAAGCGCAGCGTCTCCTTGAGCGCGCTGTCGAGCATCTTCATCGACTGCAGCGCGTTGCTTGTGAAGACGCCGCCATTGCTAGCCAGAGCCTCTCGGATCTCGTCGCAGACCTGTGCTGCAAAGTCTGGCAACGAGGCCACATCGTAGAACCTGTTGATGATGCACGTCAGCCGCCCCGTCGACACACCCATGTACCATCAGGCAAGACTGACAAATTCGTAGCCGTCAGAGTCGTCGTGTGAATGGCGGCAAAGCTCAAGAGGAGCTGGATCTTGGCAAGACTCTGGCTGGACCCGTTGGTGAACTTGGCCTGCGCGTCAATGAACCACTGCAGCATGTCGTCTGGCTTCTCATACGACGCCTCCTCGGCCGCCCGCCGCCTCTGCTCCACCACGGGCCTGAGAAAGGCATCGGCCTCTTTGAGCCGCCTCTGCACCCGTCTCACCTCGGGCAGCCGCCGCGCCAGGAACGGCCGCAACCACGGCCGAATCTGCAGCACGGCTCGGTGGGCCGTCATGACGTCGACCGAGTAGTTGATGGCGGCAGTCAGATACTCCTCGTTGCGGCAGAGCTCGGGACCGATGAAGACGCGGCCCGAGGCCATGGCCACGACGCGCATCAGTATGCGGTTGATGTTGACTTCGGTCCAGTCCTCGGCCGCCGGCATCTCCAGCGCGAGCGCCTCCTCGACTTCCCGCGAGATGGTGCCACTCAAACGTGCTGGACAACCGTCAGCTTCCAAAAAGTGGCAAAACAGCCAGCAGTGACGCCTACCGAGCGCCGGCGTCAGCTGCGCCTTGATCGTGGCCGGGACAATGGGAACATCCGTCTCTATCCCCGTGTATTTCCCTTCCATCAACTAGATGCCATTGGCCGTGTCAGGAATGTGTGCAAGCGGGCTCCAGCATCGGTCACAAACCTCGTCGAGGGCAGCGGTCACGCTCAAAATCGAATCGGGCAGCTTCCTCAACTCGGGCAGGAACTTGCTGGATAAAACGACTACTGGGGATTCTGAGGCCGCCTAGGATCAGTTTGTGCCTTCAACTCCAGACTCGGGCATGGACAGCGCCTACTCCTCGAGGTTGTGATCCGGAAAAGGCCGTCTTTGAACTGCCAAGCGTATGTCAGCTTAATGTCGTGCCCTGTTGGACAGCCGGCACACAAACCATTCGGTAGCCCTGGTTGTATATGGATCGGGCGCCAGTCAGGTACGCCATTCTCCTCTTCTCGAGGCTGCCGACCTCGCCTCCCACCAGCGGAATGGCCGATATGCGCGCATGGTGCAAAGCGCTGGGCACGACGAGGACGGTGAAGAGGAAGACGAGGGCGGTCGTGAAGGACACCCATCGGTCGGCAATGATGGTGTATGACTGCTGAAGAGCGTCCATGGCTGCAGTGTCGTTGCCTGGTGGTGAGTACGGAGCATCGGCAGACGCGCAAGAGTCGAGGACACGCGCGGCCGCTTTATATCGACAGCAGCCACACCTGTCTCGTCTCGTCTCGTCATAGCCGGGCCGGGTTACCCAGTGCTAGGCCATGGTAAGCCCTTGCCGGTAGTCTTGACCGACACCCCCCTCCGGCCAGGGTCCCGGGACCCTTGCCGAGTCCGAGAGCCCGATGGCGGCCATTGCAAAGCCAGCCTTGCCGGTTGGTGAAGAGTCATGCCGACGGACTTTCGCAGTGGTTGTGTATCCGTGAATAGGCCGGTCTTTACATAGCCTCACTGTCTTGAGCTTGGGATCTGACGAGCTTGATTGGGGACATTGCCAAGGTCGGTGACGTCGCACTTGGTCGGCGTGCGCGTGAGCAAGAAAAAGCAAGCCCGGCTTGCGGTGTGCCGATTTTAGTCGCCCCCCTTTCGACGTTTCCATACATACACGTCGACGGCCGTCAAGCATTTTCTCTTCAATGTCAAGCGACGGTCTCTCGATCAAAAAAGGATGGATTCGGGGGGTTGTCCGATGGCCCGGTTCAGGGGCGTTGGCTTGCTCACCTCGTTCTCGGATTCGTACATGTAGGGGGCCGGCATATAACTGGTTGAATATCTCCGAAGGCTCGCGTTGCACACCCATCTTTGCAACGTTTCAGCGTCCAGTGGCCTTTAGGCTGTCAAGGGCCCTTTTGCCTCAATCAAGCTCGGCACTCGCCGGACGACTGGCAGACATGACAGACGGGCAGCTGCAGCACTGACTCGAGAAGCCACCTGAGATGCTGCCGCCACTCACGTATCCCAGACCGCTTTTTCACTGACGCACAGGTGCAGGATCGAGCGTAATGACTCTTAATAAGCTTATCTGCTGTGACGAGCCGCCATGCACGACGCCCCTTGCGGATGTTCTCGGGGCATGCCTTGGCCGGAGTCGCCCGAGCTTCCGAATATCACAGTCTTACTGTACAAATCAACAGCCAACAGGGCGTGTACCTCGTCGCTTCGTGTGCCATGATGCAAGTACTGTAAGCGCTATTGTGGGAAGCAGCGCGGTAGGGATAAGCATGTCAGTGGGTGTTGGTCACACGCCGGATGCACTCACAGGCAGCCAAGGGTGCCAACTCCATCGCTTTCGCCACCTGTGTCTTCTCGGTCTTCGCCGAAGAATTAAAATAAAAAAGTGAGATTAACCCTAGGAGTAAGGCTTGGTCGGCTTGGTTTCCGGCCATTTTCTGTCTTGTCACGGCAAACACGAAGGTTGGGACAGGAGACGCGCACAGACAGTGGGCTGAGCCGCTGTCCCTTGACTCGCTTGTGTGCTTTCCACAGTCTTTCGAAGCACGAGTTCGTGTTAGCCCCAAGAAACAGCCAACGGCTAGGCAGTGCAGGGCGCCTGGGCTCGTGGGCGCTCCCGATGCAGACCTGTTCCCGAGGCCCCTTGTACGTTGCCATCCAGTCCCGGCGGTCTCGGCTTGCTCAAAGTCGGGGGCCTCCTTCTTTTTCCTCCTGGGCTCGTCATGATACCTAACAAAGTTGTTGCCTTTGCCCCTCCCTTTCCGGTTGCCGGACTCCAGGGACTGCGTCATGACCCGACCTCAGCATGTGCAGTCCTGGCAGCCACCTCTTGGGCCTCGAGCGTTCAATCGACAGTTTCAAGGCGGCGACGATGAGGTTCCCGTCCTCGAAGATGTAGGCTCCGGCCATGGCTGAAGCCGGAATGGCACCTCCAGCCGCAAACTCCTGATTCACCATGGCCAACAAAAGATTATGAGGCTGGGCAAGACGAGTCGAAACAAGCTTTAGTTGTCTAATGCTACGCAGAGCCCATGACTCGCTGACGGTTGGAACAAACACTTGGGTTGTGCTCTTCAGTAACCAAACTCGATGACAACTGAGCAAGCTGCAATAACACCGACAGCCGCTCAGTTATAAAGGACGTGGAGTCTCGTCAAGTCCACTGTGGTGCTGTCTCCGTCCTACGTGCTACATACCACCTGAATAGAAGGCCATTGGAAGCGGCACCGTTGAAATTGAAGCAGAGAGAGACAGGATTCCCGACACTGGCAGTGCCTAGATGGCGGACCGACGAGCCGAAAACCATTCCGCAAGAGGTTGTGGATTAATTCGACATTCCCCTGCTCGGCGTGCATGCATCATCACGATCATGCTTTCCGCTATGCTTGAATGTCCGCGGAGAAGCCCATGCTTGGATTCCTACTAATATGTAATATTGGGTCTGGAGTAAAGCAAAGCATCGGTCATGGTTACAACGCAAGGTGTTGGAGTCGAGGTTATCGACAACGCCTCCATACTGGTGACCGGCAGACCCAGACCCCTTGTGATGCTCCAGCGGCAACTACATTCTGGGCTGGGATTTCGAGCAACAGCCCCTTTCCTAAGTGATTCTACACCGATTTTTCCATGCAAACCCGTTCTCCTGCTTCCATGCGTCGTAACTTGTAACTGAAAGTTCGATCCGAATCTTAAACAGGCGTGGCGTTCTCGACAATGTCGGCGGCACCACCGAGGCCACCGGCCCGCAGACCCTCGTCGACTCTATCGCCGATTCCCCCGCTCATCTGTTCCTCGACAGCGTGAGTCGGGGCGGCCAGGGCCCCGCTGAAGGCGCTGGCGATGAGGATTGCCACGCTAAAGTACATGATGGTGTTGTACGGGGGCTTGAGATTTGAAGAGCCGCGAGGGATTGAGAGCTTTGGGAGTCTGCAAGATGGACTTTTAAACGGAGGGAGGCGTTGCGATTGTGGGCGGCAGAGGACAGCGTTGGAAACGGGTTCGTCGACTTTTAATACCATTTTGCTTCTTTGCTGAAGCTCGTGCTGACAGCAAGGTATGACGGCAGGATGCTTCAACAAGCGTAGAAATGAATCACATGGCGACGAAACAAGAATGTGCTTTGAATAGACGGTTGGACTGCAAGCTACATCACCGCTGCCATAACCCGACACCTGAGTGGCTGGGACCGGAAAATCCCCATCCTCGTCGTCGGAATGCTAAAGAGGTGACGTCTCAACGCATATTCGCTATGAGACGAGCCTTGGCTCGATGTGGCGGGACCTCGACCCCGGCAACTACGACTTTTGTCTTCGTCTGCCTCGACTAGGCTGGAGCATCGGTCATCTCCATCTTGCGATGAGTTGTCAACTGGCGGCTATGTGGTGACACGGTAATCCAAAGACAGTAACAGCATGGCACAATGGGGCTCTCATGACGTCTGGCTTCTTGCTCTACATGAATTGTAGACACGAAGTGGCTTGCCCGTCTATAATGCCCACCTGGCCTTGGCCTGCCTGCCTGTGCATCCTCAAACCTTTCCAGACACGAGCCAGTCCCTCGACACTTGGACGCCCTCATTCCTCAGCGCCCACGCAATGGCATCCACCACGTCGTCGACAATCACGGCCGGCCTGTGGCGAGGCTCCTTGTCGGCCGCCGTCTGCCTCCACACGCCCGTGCGCACGAGAATCGGCACCCACTCGGTGCCGTCGTCCGGGCAAAAGTCGTTGGCGCCTCGGATGTCGCTCTCCGGATTGTCGCCGATCATGTACACCCTCCGCAGCCGTCGTTGCCTGCCCGTGTCCGCCCGCCCGCTGACGTGGCCGGCGGCGGATGCAGCCCCCGTGTCCGAGTAGTAGTCGAGGAGCCTTTGGTGCGCGTAGTCGTATGTGAATTTGGACGGCTTGCCCAGCGCCTTGAACTGTAGCTCTGCGCCGCCCGTGACTGCGGACCACACTCCCTTCAGTGCCTCCACAAATGCGCCTGTGCCGAACCTGTTGACGGGGTACTCCGTCTTCCAGACCAGGTCGAGGTTTGAGATCCAGAGCTCTGGTTGCCCGTCCTGCTGCCAGCCATTGTTTGGCTGTGAAACGTCACCGTTCTTATCCGAGACGGTGCCCAGGTATCCTTGGTGGGATAGCAAGAGATCGTGGATGACCTGGATATCGAGCGACCAGTCTCTCGGGTCATTCCATACGAGAATCTGGTCAATCTTGAGCGCGTCCGCGGCTATGTCCCGACTGTAGGCATCGGCGATCCGGGACGCCGACTTGCCATCTGGGAGTGGCCGGTGACGGGAGTGAAGACTGCCTTTGAGCTGATCAAAGGGATAGATCTTGTCGTTGTCGTGAACGAGATCGGCCGGGGTCACAGCCCGCAAGAAGCCATATCTGCCCATTGTTAGCTGCAATCCGGGGCAGAGTCAAGGCCAAGCTGGACTCGGTGGTCAACTCACTCATTGGCAAGCTGCCGAGCCGTCTCGGGATGCGCCCCGGTTATCAGGACGGTTTGCTCCTTGACCGAGTCTGGCCACCCACGCATGGGGGTATGAGAGACGACGACCCTATTGTGAATCACGTCCTCGTCGTGCGACATTTGCAGACGTTTCGTCAAGGAAGCCGCCTTGGCGTCCTCATGGGCGCCGCCGCCGTTGGTCAGGAAGACGTAGCGCATGTCGAGTGACCGGATCTTGCGAAGCACCTCTCTGGCTCCGGGGATGCTCTGGTGGCCCTGGTACAAGACGCCATCGATGCTGCCGAGATGTCAGCAGCTGCATCATGGCCGCACCGGGTCGCGCTCCGTGTGGGAGAAGGTGCGTACTCGAAAGCAAAGGCCACGTCCGAATAGACCTCGTTGGCGTTCCTGGCGCCCGCTGTCGTCCCATGGCGAGACTGCAGCGGCTCGACACTCGTCCTCTCGTTGAGTGTCTGTGAGACACAAAACTGTCGCCTTCTCCCGTACGGCAGTTGAGGGCGCAGAGCCCTGCTGGCACCGGGCCTTGTCACCACGAGTGTTGCCGAACTGGTGCCAGAGGCGAAGCCGGTGAGGCACCTCACGCACGCGCTCGGGGCACGTGTCATTTGCGCCTCGTTTCCCGGCGGGATCGTCCTTTTGCTGATGCAACAGAAATGGAGAATTGGGGCCCGAGAGACTCCGAGGCCAGTCGATGCCGACTCGAGATTCCGTCATGTCGAGCAAGGCGGTCGGATGGGGCCGCCCGGCTTGGATTAGATCAGCGGACCCCTGTGAGTCGCCGCGACCGTGATAAAATGCGCATGACGGCACGACAGCGCTGGAACCATATTTCATGCTTCTTCCTTACCGCTGAGCAGTAATTACAGTACATTTAGGATTGAGTCGTCCATGTCTTATAGGGGCCCATTTTAGCCGCTTCTTGGCATCACACACTCTACTTTACACGCTCAAGGACGCCTCTGACGCCATCGTCCATGTCTTGAGCAGCCCCTTGTTTTCACTCTCTCCGGCCCTTCCAATCCTTCATGTGTCCGAGGATCAGTTGCGCCGCCTGATCAGGTGAGTGTTGCCGGCCCAGTGCCTCGACAAAGTCACCCTCGGGGTCCATCAGGTAAAAATAGATGCTGTGGTCTACCAGGTAGTCCTGTCCCGGTTGCACGTCCTTGGGCGTGCTAAAGTAGACTCTGTACTTTTTGCAGAGGTCCTTGATTTGGTCGTAGGTGCCCGTGAGCCCGACAAAGGAATGGTGGAATTCGGAGAGGTAGCTCTTGAGAGCTTCAGCGTCGTCGCGTGCCGGGTCACATGTCACAAATATGGGAAGCAGAGGGCCAGGAGCCTTTTCTTCCACCAGATCGAGCACCCGCGCCATCTTGTCGAGCTCCTCCGGGCAAATGTCCGGGCATCGTGTGAAGCCAAAGTACACCTGTCACAGCCAAAACACCCGTCAGTCGAGGCCTCCAGGGCAAGGGGGCAGTCAGGCATGAGAGAAAGCAGCCTCTGAGCAACAGGCTAGGGGACGTACAAGAGAGTATTTGCCCTTCATCATGGCGCTGGTAAACGGATTCCCGTTCTGGTCCACGAGCGTAAATTCGCCTCCGACCTTGGGCCTTCCGACGCCCTTGGATGCCTCTGCTATCCTCTTCCTCTGCATGCGGGCCTTTTCATACTCAAAGTACCACACCAGTGCCGAGCAGGTGCCGACGAAGATGATGATGGCTTTCCACGAGAACGGCTAGGAGCGGCTTGTCAGCGACCTCGCCCTCAACACCAGGCGCCGGACTGGCACCAGTCATACCCCTGTTTTATGCCGGCTCTTTGCCTCTTCGACCGTCTTGTATGCTCGTCTCTGCGCAGTCGGTAGTCTCGTCTGAATCGGTGATCGGAGGAGCGTCGACCGCAGCTGCGTCGGCTGCAGCGCGCTGCCGGAAAAACAACGCTGACATTGACGAGCGACGGTCCTGCCGAGGAGGGCTCTCGATGCCGTGGCGAGATGCGACATGGCCGTGTCTGAAGCTGGCGAGTCGAGCTTCTGAAGAAGCAGCTGGATGAGAAGAGCCCGCCGGCCGGGTGGAGGCCTTTGCGCCACCGAGAATTTGCCGAGGGGAAAACACACAATCGATAAGAGCGAGGTACTCTCCTCCGTGCTCGGAGGCTTAGTCACTTTGCTCACGAGGCCATCCATCCATCTCGTCTCCCGCCTTCGCTTGGCGGCTTGCTGTCCAAACCAATTCATTTCGCCCTCCAGCCACTCATCGAGGCGTCGATGCCGTGCGAGCAACACGGGCCCGCCATGCCCGAGGCAGACTGAGTGGCCAGAGCGGTGCACAACTTGACGCGCAAAAGTGGAATCGCCAAGCTCGCCTTCAATTGAACCTCATCCCACCCCCATGGCTCAAGCCCCGACGCCGGCCGACGCCGTTTTCTTCGACCAGCCTCGTTTTGTACTCATTGACCCGGCCGTCGAGACGCGAACTGGACCAAATTCACCTCACTCTACCGTCGCGCCTCCGCCCTTCAAGCCGTCATCGTCCCCCGCCCCCCTCCCTTCGACCGAAGCGCCGGATCCCGCACCGACGGCCGCCGCCGCACATGGTCCAAAGAAAAAGGGCACCGCGTCGACGGTGAAGAGAGGGCCCAAGCGCACAAAAAACGGCGAGTCGAGCAGGAAGTCCAAAAAGTCCAAGTCGGGGCCGGGCGCACGGGGAGGCGCGGAGGCGTCGGACGGTGAGTCGGACAACGGGCCTTACTGCCTTTGCCGCGGCCCGGATGACCACCGCTGGATGATTTGTTGCGAGACGTGCGAGGACTGGTTCCATGGCGAGTGCATCAATATCAACAAGGACACTGGCGAGGCCCTGATTGAAAAATTTGTCTGCCCCTTGTGCACCAAGGGCAACCTCATCACCATATACAAGAAGACGTGCGCTTTAGGAGCATGCCGCAAGCCCGCCCGCCTCACGCACGATCAGCCGAGCGTTTTTTGTTCCAGCGAGCACGCTCAAACCTGGTGGGAGCGCCTGGTGGCGCGGCTGCCCAAGGCCCAGGCCAAAGGCGGGCTAAGCCAGCAGCAACTTTCTCAGGATGAGCTCATGGCCATATTCAGCAGCGACCTGGGGGGCGTTGGCGAGGATGGCACGTGGAAGGTGGCAAGAACCCCCTTTTCCGGCGCCCTGCCCAAGGGAACCAGTGACGAAGGAAAAGGTGAGTCGACGATGCTACGTTGGCGACTCGTCGCGCGCCCTGACTCGGTGCAGATGACGCCCTCACCCGCATCTTGAGCGAAGAGGAAAAGGCGTTTCTGGACAATGCATCCAAGGCCCGCTTGCAATTGGCAGAAGAATCGGTCCTCTGCGACAAGATGCTCACGCTCGTGGACCTCGCACAGGAGCACCGGCGAGCAGCCATCACGGCCGGTCGAATCGGCGAGGACATTTGCGGATACGACTCGAGGCTGGACACGATTTCCGCGCGGGACGCCTTTGCGGCGTACGCGACGTCGGCCGAGGGCGAGGCCACCTTTAAGGAGTCGAAGCTTGGCGGCGATGGGCTCAGCCCCGACGAGGCCTTCAAGGGCATGTGTGAGCGCAAAAGATGCAAGGTGCACAGCGGGTGGTATAAGATGCTGCCCCTGGGGATCAAGTATCAGATACGCGAGATGGCGAACCAGGCTGCCGAGTGGGGAGAGGAGGAGAGCATCGTCCGGGAGGCGGCGAGGGAGCGGTGGAAGCGGAAGCAGGCAGAAAAGAACTGGGTCGAAGTGGTTGACGGATGAGGGCCACGGTCACGGCTTGTCCGAAGGTTGATTTCCGGAGACGCACGGGAGGTGACAAGGTGAGTTTCCGGTCGGCGTTTGGGAGACGAAGAGGACATGGTATGGCTTCCAGAACCGGACACTTATTTCAGGCACACAGGTCGGCCGGGCCCTTTAGTTTCTTGTCCTCTCCGCGCGTGGAAGACGAGTTGGCGCGGAGGAGGTTTGGACGGCTCCAAGCTCCAAGACGATGACACCTTACAGCACGTGGCTCGAGGTATAGCCTGAAGGCGCTCTACAGTCAGCTAGGGTGTCGCTTCGCAGCTACAAGAAACATGAGAAGATTGATTTGTAAAGACACTCCGTCAGTTATGCGTAACAAGGAAAGCCCGTGGTAAAACCGGCGCTCTCTCGGGGCGCTGGTGGACCTCGAGAGAAGACTGGATTAAAAACGGAAACGCCGCCATCAGTGCTTATCAAGCAACGCCCGCCCGCCGTGACGTATGGAGGGGTTCAAGAAAAAAAAAGTTGCAGCAGGGCCATTTTCAATCACGGCCGAGACCATACAAGAACGAGGGCTCACTCTTTCTCTTTCTCTCTCTCTCTCTCTCTCCCTCCCTCTCCTCACAGCTCCTCAAGCAGCGCAAAGCTCACACAAGCCGTCCCTCGTCCCGTCGAAGGCGACCAAACAAAAGCCAACAGAAGCCCCGCCCGAAACGCAGACGCCCGCCATGTCGTCGGCCGAGGACAAGGTCCAGCGGCCCTCGGAGCACGACGACTCGGACATGGACGAGATGCTGGCGGCCGACGACGCGGCCGAGGAGATTGCCGAGGCAAACGACGTGGCCATGGACTCGGACGACGACGACGAGGTGGTGCTGCACAACGACTCGATTGCCTACTTTGACCTGCCGCCCGACTCGCTCTTCGCCATCGCGCAGCACCCGGCGCACCCGTCCATCGTCGCCGTCGGCGGCTCGGCCGGCCCGCAGGACGACGCCCCCGGCGCCGGCTGGATCTTCGACACGGCGACGGCGGCGGCGCGCCCCGTGCTGCCCCCGAGTTACGCCAGCGACCCGGCGGCGGCCCCGGGCGGCGGCACCGTGCAGCTCGACAGCCTCTTCGCCCTCGACGGCCACTCCGACTCGCTCAACGCCCTATGCTGGACCCTGCCGCGCGGCGACGTGCTCGTCAGCGGCGGCCTCGACGGCCGCGTTCGCGCCTGGGGCGTCGACGTGAGGCCCGGCGCAGGCGGCGTCGACGTCACGCTGCTTGGCGAGGCGCGCGAGGTCCAAGAGGTCAACTGGCTGGCCGCCTGCCCGTCGCCCGACCACGCCAACGCCGTCGCCCTCGGCGCCGATGACGGCTCCGTCTGGGTCTACGCCGTCGACCCCGAGGACCCCGCCGCGCCCCTGCAGATCGTCCAGTCCTACTTCCTGCACACGGGCTCCTGCACCGCCGGCGCCTGGACCCCCGACGGCCGACTGCTCGCCACCGTCGCCGAGGACAGCAGCCTGCACGTCTGGGACGTCTGGGGCCTCGCCGCCGGCCAGGGCATAGCCGGTGACGGCGGCATGACGGCCGTGTCCTTGACGGCCAGCGACCAGCGCTTCGAGGTCGAGGGCGGCTTGTACTCGGTCGCCATCGACCCCAAGGGCGCCTTTGTCGCCGCCGGCGGCGCGGGCGGGGCAGTCAAGATCGTCTCCCTCCCGCGCCTCGCCTCGCCCGGCAACAGCACCGCGTCGCGGTCCCGCAGCGGCGCCAAGGGCTCCGCCGCCGCCGCCGACCCCTCGGCCGGCGGACAGATCCTGGCCTCGCTGCACGCCCAGGGCGAGAGCATCGAGACGCTCGCCGTCGCGCTGACGTCGACGTCGCCGCCCACGACCCTCGTCGCCGCCGGCTCCGTCGACGGCTCCATCGCCGTCTACGACGCGAACCGCCGCTTCGCCGTGCGTCGCCACATCCCCGCCGCCCACGACGAGCACTCGGTCGTGCGCCTCGAGTTCGTCCCGCGCTCGTGGCTGCTGACTAGCTGCGGTATGGACGGCGTCGTGCGCCGTTGGGATCTCCGCGCCGGCGGGGCCACGGGCACGAGCGCCGCCTCCGACGCGGGGCTGCTGAAGGAGTGGAGGGGCCATCGGGGCGGTGGCGAGGGCGGCGGCGTCCTGGGCTTCGTCCAGGGCCAGACGGGCGAGAGGGTGGTGACGGCCGGTGACGACGGCTTGGCCTTGGTGTTTGAGGCCTGAAGTCGTGTTTCAGGGCACGACGACGACGACGACGACGACGGCAACGACGACAATGGCAATGACAACGTGGGGGAATATCTGCCGCCTTTTATTGCGTGGCGTCAACGAGGTTGAGGCGGCCACGCCCGAGGCCTGAGAGAGGACATCATGCCACGACTTCAAGCAACTTGCAAAGACAGCAAGGAAATAAAACCCTCATACTCGTACATCAGGACTCACACATTCATGACTCCGCGCCCCCGCAACCATCCATCTAACAACACGTGCGCTTCTCAAGTCTAACCGTGGTTTCTATTCACGCTGTTTCTTTCCGCACCGCCGCCCCGAGCTCCTTTCCCAAAGGACGCCATGCATGTTGAATCAGCGCCCCGGATGTACACGTGCATTTATCCACTTTGCCCAGATGCTCATGACCGCTTCGCATGATGTTAAATATGCCTTGGGCAATACAAGGCAAGAGTAAGAAGCCTCCCCTCCTTTTCGAAAAGAAAAAGAAAACCCAGAATCAAAGACTCCGTGTGCGTGATACATGGCCAGATCCATATTGCTACAAACAAAAAACAATACGAGGGGCGGGTTGAGTCGCCCCCATCCGTCCTCGAGATTTAAGGCGCCGGGCAGAGGTTAAACTCTGCGAGTTTCTATCGCCGGTTTACACGTACGTATGCGGGGAGACAAAAAGGTTCCAAGGAGAGCAAGGTGCCGCGGCAAACGGAGAAGGGGCGAGGCCTGTCGCTGTAATCCACTACCCGTAGCGGCGCTTATAAGTCGGTCGTGTCCTCTACAGGCGGACATGTGCAAAAGAGGTTGGTGTCACCGTATGCTGCGATTGCCGAGGTCAGTCATTCATCGTCTCCTTCGAAAGGGGGTCGAGACTAGCGGTCACGTACCGTCATCAACACGCGTGACCGAGGGCCAAAACTTCTTCTCTCGCAAGTACGACAGGGGATACGCGGCCTGCTCCCGTGTGTACGGGCGGTCCCATTTGCCCTCGCCGTCGCCCAGAATCAGGTCGGCCTGGCTGTGAGGCGCGTTCTTGAGGACGTTGCCCTCGCGAGGCTGCTTCCCTTCCTCGATGTCGCGGATTTCCTGGCGAATGCTGATCAGGGCGTCGACATATCGGTCGAGCTCCGCCTTGCTCTCGCTCTCGGTGGGCTCAATCATCAGCGTGTTGGGCACGGGCCAGCTCATGGTCGGGGCGTGAAAGCCGTAGTCCTGCAGACGCTTGGCAATGTCGACGGCCTCAACTCCGCTCGAGGCCTTGAACGGCCGAGCATCGAGGATGAACTCGTGCGCGCACCGGCCCTGATCGTTGGTGTACAGGATAGGGTAGTGGTCCTTGAGACGGGCAAGAAGGTAGTTGGCGTTCAAAAGAGCCACCTGAGTGGCCTTGCGAAGACCGTCGTCGGCTGTAGGTCACGCGCAGTCAGCTGACTGGGGCCAATCGACTCACTCCGGACAGTAGATGTAAGCGGGGACACGGGGAGAAGGACTTACCCATGGTCATGATGTACGCCCAGCTGATGGGCAGAATGCTGGCACTGCCGATGTGGGCGCTGGCGACGGGCCTCTGGCCGAGCTTGTGGGGGAGGTACTGCTCGAGGAACTCCTTGACGCAGACGGGGCCAACGCCGGGGCCGCCGCCGCCATGAGGGATGCAAAAGGTCTTGTGCAGGTTCAGGTGGCAGACATCGGCCCCGAGGGCCCCGGGAGAGGTGAGGCCGATCTGGGCGTTCATGTTGGCCCCGTCCATGTAGACCAGCCCGCCGTGCTCGTGGACAATGTCGCAGACCTTGCGGATGTTTGGCTCGAATACGCCAAAGGTGCTGGGATAGGTAACCATGATGGCACCGAGCTGCTCGCGGTGCTCCTTGCATTTGGCTTCGAGATCCTCCAGGTCAAGGTTGCCCGTCTGAGAGTCGCACTTGATGGGCACGACCCGCATGCCCGCCATGCTGGCAGACGCCGGGTTGGTGCCGTGGGCGGAGACGGGGATCAGGCAGATGTCGCGCTTCATACCGTCGCGATCCCCGTGATCCTCGTGATGCTGGCAGATGATGCGGAGCCCGGCAAACTCTCCCTGGGCACCCGAATTGGGCTGCAGCGAGGTGGCGTCCATTCCAGTCAGGGCCGCGAGTTGATTGCTGAGAGAGGTAACGAGGATCGCATATCCCTTTGAGAGTTCGCGAGGGCCACGCGGGTGAGTATTGGCCGCCCTGATACCGATGAGCTCCATCTGGGCCGTCCCGTTGAGCTTCATGGTGCATGAGCCCAGTGGTATCATTGAGTGGACCAGGGACAGGTCCTTGGACTGGAGATGGTGCATGTACCGCAGCAACTCGGTCTCGCTATGGTGAGAGTTGAAGACGGGGTGAGTCAGGTAGCTAGACTGTCGTCGGACGGCATCGGGAATATCCCCGAGCAGCTGTTCCTGGGATTGCGCCAAGTTCTCCGTCCAGTACTTGCGACTAACTTCGTTGAAGTCGTCGGTCACGTTCGTGGTGGCGACCTCCTTGAAGGCCCAGACGATGCGCATGAACTGTTTCTGAAGGAGGAGCGACGGGACGGCGAGAACGATGTTGGGACAGTTGGACCAGGTCCGTCCACTGCTGACGCCGACAGATTCCAGCCGGTTGCGCAAAACAGTAATCGGCTTGTCCTCGGGGAGGCGGATGCTTATGGTGTCGGAGAGGACACGACCGGCGGGGTCGAGGGTGCGAGTCGTGACCCTCAGGCCGTAATGCTGGGCCGCGCCCTGCAACATGCGGGCGTATCTGATGCCGACAAAGGCCATCTGCTTGAGCTGGGCCGGTCCATGGTAGACGGCATACATGGCCGCCATGTTGGCCAGGAGCGCCTGGGCCGTGCATACGTTGCTCGTCGCCTTTTCTCGCCGGATATGCTGCTCTCGCGTCTGCAGGGCAAGACGAAGGGCGCGCCCGCCCATCCTGTCCTTGGACACGCCAACGAGCCGGCCCGGCAAGCGCCGCTTGATGGACTCCTTGACTGACATGAAGGCAGCGTGGGGGCCGCCATTGCCCATGGGAACACCGAAGCGCTGCGAGTTGCCAAAGGCGATGTCGGCACCCCACTCACCTGGCGGGGTCAGGACAGTCAGGGCGAGGAGGTCCGTGGCGACGCTGAAGAGGGCGCCTTGCTCGTGGACGACGTCGGCGAGCTCGCGGAAGTCGACGACGCCCCCCTCGGTGTCTGGGTACTGAGCGAGAACACCGACCAAGTCCTCACCAAGATCCCGGATCCACTGATGGATGCCCGGGTCGGAAAGGTTCATGACCTTGACGTTGATGTCGAAGCCGGTGGCACGACCAAGCATGACCAGGTGCGACGTTTCGTGGATGCGGTCCGAGACGACGTAGGTCTTGCCTGGACGCTTGGCCCGCGCGCTGGGGAGGACGGCGAGGGACATGGTCATGGCCTCGGCAGCAGCCGTTCCCTCGTCGAGCAGACTGGCGTTGGCGACCGGGAGGCCTGTGAGGTCGGATACCATGGTCTGGAAGTTGAGCAACGACTCAAGACGTCCCTGGCTGATCTCGGCCTGGTAGGGAGTGTAGCTGGTATACCAGCCGGGGTTATCGAGCAGGTTGCGCTTGATGACGGGCGGTGTGTCGACCGGGTAGTAGCCGCCGCCGTTCATCCACAACATGGCCCGGTTTGCCTTTTGGTACTTGTGATATTCCCTGAAGATGTTGTACTCGGTGAACTTTTTGGACTGGATCGGGACCTTGGGCGGCAGCATGACATCGTCTGGGATGACCTGGCTGACAAAGGAGTCGATGGTTTCGGCACCGGGGCCCAACGCCTTGAGCATCTCAGCAATGTCCTCTTGCCGCGGGCCGATGTGCCGGTTGACAAAGTCCAACCATGGTGCCTCGTCCTTGTCGCCAGCCTCATCCATCTGCTTGAGGATCTCGGGGTCGCCACACGGTTCGCTGTTGGAGTACAGGCGGACAACGTTTGGTCGATCGGGCGGAGGAGCCTTTCGCTTCCCTTTGAAGCAGCGCACACCCCGGGGGGCAGCAGCGCAAAGGCCGCGGGACGCAAGGCCGGCCGCCAGTATGGAGGCACGCCGCGGCGCCGCGGCCCCGGCGAAGACAAGTCTGGAAGACATTGCCGCTGTTGGAGGGCTGGCGGAAATGTCTTGTCGCAAGCGGCAGAGGAAGCCGGATGAATCAGGAGGCAGCGGTATCGGGCCCTAGCAATTGCGAGCGGTGGGAAGTGGCGGCAGTGGCCTGCGGCGTTTGCAGACCTCTCCGATCCCCGGATAAAGAGGCAGTGTGCGTTCTGGAGAGGATAGTCGACGCCGAAGGAACGATTCGCCTGCCAAAGAAGACACCGGGAGGAGGGAAAAGGCGAAACGACAACGCTGCAACAGGGTTTTTTTTCGCGCCATCGATACCGATAGCGCTCTCGGAACCGCGGTTATCTTGAGGTACGGGGTACATTGCACAGCCCATCAATGCTCGACTCATGCGCTCCGGAGACCCGCTTCAGGGGTCGTGTTTGTAGACAGTACCTCGCGGATATCTTCTACATGCTACGTCGGCTGGACTCGGCCCGACGCCGAGCTCTTTGGCAAAAGCCATGGCGCCGAAAACCGCCTGTTTTTACGTAAAGCATCCAACCTTCAAACCACAAAATCTTCGCGTCAGAAAACACCAGCTCGGCCGAGTGTCAAGATGTTTGGAGGCTGTACGTCCCATGCGCCATGCCGTAACGTCCGCTGCGAAGATGGAAGCTAACCCGTCCCTCTTTCTTCCCTGGCCTTGCAGTCGCCCCCCCGCAGCAGACTCCCGACGAGATCCGGGCCATGGAGGCTGAGGCGGCCTTTACCATTCAGCAGGTCGCCGCGACCGCCTTCATGCTGTACCTGTGTAGGTCTTCGGTTGCGCCCTTGCTCCGATCGGCGTCGGCGGCTCGTGCTGATTGCTGGCTGCTCTGTTAGCGCCGTTTGCCATTGACATGGTCAGCAGGATCTTCTAGACTGGGGCACTTGCCTGCCACCGCAATGACATGATAGACAACGAAAGGACCGCGCAGTGACCAAAGGGAGTGAGGGACAATCTCTCGCTGGCGGACTGGGAGCTTTGTTCGACTAGAATTACATAGATGCCCGCGTTGGGGGGGTCAGTCAGTCAACCCTCTAGGCTCCGCGGCGCCTCCCAACCTCATCTGCATTTCCACAAGCACGAAATATATCCAACTGTCAGAATACCTTGACATGGAGACAGGCGGCCTCTGGAAACAGCGCCCACGACCGATGCGCGTTCTAGAATCTCACACAAGATGTTGCTGGTTATGGTGAGTAGACTGGTCCAGACATGGCGGCATGGCTCTAGCGACCTTCTCCCGTCCAGCCGGCCTCGTCGTTTCGCATATAATAATAGTCCAGTCCTGACGAGGCCATCCGACGCCAGTTCACCCCCTGCTCGCGCTCCTCGCTCCCCGCAGCCCAGCGTCATCTGGACCTGGGGTTTGCGTTGTGGCTCTTCTCCCAATCCTCGAAATCCGCGCCCAGCGCCTCTAGTTCCTTCTTCAGATGTTGGAGTTGCTTCTCGTAGTCCTCCATGACCTTCATCGATCGTTAGTAAATGCGTTCGCTCGCTGGTACTCCCCAGAAATGGGAGTCGACTTACCCTCTTAGCCTTGACTTCAGTCTCTGCGTCTAGTCCCTCGCCTCCGGCGCTGGCGGGCTGGTCCATCTCCTTGTTCAGCCGATCAGAGTATCCCCGCAGCACAATCAGCCTGCTCCACAGCTCCTCTTCTCTGGCTCCGAGGGCCGGGTCCTGGACTTCCCTCTCGAGACTCTGCAGTCTATTCTTGAGATCGTCCTCGTCACCGCTCAAGGCATACCCCCTGTTTCGCAGCACCTGCACACGCGCCGCCAACGCCAGACACCGCTCGCTGATTGCCGTTTGTCGTCTCCGCGCCGCCAAAGCGCGCACTTCGGTGTCAATCTCGTGGCGTTGTAGAATGGCGTCGAGGCTGCCGTTGACCTGGTGCAGCCGCGTGTTGAACTCGGAGACGGCCCGCTTCTGCGTCTTGAGACGGTCGGCGACGCCGGCGTAGCCCGAGCAGAGGACTGGCATGAATCCCGGCGCAGGCTTTTTCTGGAGCGCCTCCTCCCACTCGCGAGGGTCCTCGTAGGGTTGGGGCTTGTAGAAGGGAATGTGGGCTTCGTCGACTTTGTTGTAAAAGTAGTGCTTGAAGACACAGCTGGGGTTCGCGGGATCCCATTTCTCCATGACGAGTTTGATCTGGTCCAGAATCGGCTTTTGGTCTGTGTCGTCAGGTTAGCCGCCAGATGGGCACGCGAGAGGCAAGGGTCAATGGCGGATAGGACTTGCGTGGAGTCTCTTTGCCTGGCTGCCACAGCGAGCTGGAAAGCTGGTCGGCCGACTGGGCGAGAACCGGCATCTGCTGGACCTGCTGAGGAGGCTGCATCACGGAGGCGCCGAGCGCGGTGCCCTGCAGGCCGCCGCCCATGGTCTGGCCAAAGGCATTGTTCATCTGCTGCGTCGGCTGCGTCTGCTGGGCAGGCTGCGATTGGGAGAAGATTCCGCCGGAGCCGAGGCTTTTGGGCTGGCCAAAGAGCGACATGGCAGGTAGTCTTTCCGTGCCAAAGCGTGGGCGCTCGTTGCGGCTCCGAGGTCGAGCTCAGTGAGGAGCTTGCAATCGTGGGAGCTTTGGGTATCGGCGCGACGGCGATGCGACACTAGAGCAATTGGACCGTGATGCTTCAGAAGCACATTTCGAACCCGTCCCAGGCGCGTGAAAGTGGCCTGTAGATTGTGTGGGTGGACACAAGTCGTGTTCGATGGCGATGCAGGTTTTTTTCCCTTTGTTTGTTGCAAGTACTCGCGGCTGAGGGTCGCAAAGGCCGATCTCCATTCATTCCATTGTCGCCGCCTTTTCGAGGTACAGTACCGGGCCAGCCAGCCTCGCCCCGCCGGCGGTGCCGCCAGCCAATCAGGGCTCTCCAATTCCAACCTCAAGGCCAAATTCCGGCTCTTGGGAACGAGCATTATCATTCACGCAGCTCACACCAAACACCGGGCAGCGGTAACGCGAGCATCATGGCAGCCCGACGTGCTCAGTGGGTCTAGATGGCCGTCGCGGCTCGACGCAGCGTCTCGACGGGCCGCGGGCTGACGGCAGAGCAGGTTCCACCAGCAGCTTCTCCTCGACACAACGCCGCTCCCCGACCATGTCCCCGCCGTCAAGGAGATTGGCGCCAGCTCGGCGCCGCTGCTATCGGCTGCCTTCTTCATCGGGGCGCGATGCCGCGATTACAACGACGACTACATGCAGTGCAAGACGGAGAAGCCCGGCCGAGGAGAGTTTGAGTGCATGAAGGAAGGCCGGCGGGTCACGCGCTGTGCCCAGAGCGTGTACGTTTCCTCTGCGCCGCCCCATTCTCCTCGCCACGGGGAAGATACGATCCAATCTAGGCAGTCGGGCGGGTCCGACGAGGCGTTGCCTTTGTGTAGCTCGGTGCTGACAAGGGCGCGACCGGAACAGCATCCAGGACATCAACACGCACTGCCTCGCCGAGTTCCGCAAACACTGGGAGTGTCTCGAAGACCGCAACCACCAGCTCTGGCAGTGTCGCCCGGCCGAGTGGAAGCTCAACAAGTGCGTCTTTGACAAGATGGTAAGCAGGCTGGCTACCCGACGTCTCGACTCAGCTCCCCGCCCGAGCTGACTCCCCCTACAGAAGCTGGAGAAGAAGATTCCGGATCAGCCGACCAACGTCGTCCCCGTCGAGTTGCGGCCGAAACAGATCTTTGCCGACGTGCGCATCGGGCCTGGCGACGGGAAGCCGTTTGTCGCGGGTCAGCAGACGGAGGCGAAGCAATAAAGGATTTGCAAGGATTCATGTTGGCGACACGGCGTGTACATTCTTTTTGCTGTTTCTCCGAGCTCAGAATTGAACCGACCGGGCGTCGAGAAGGATACTCTACGTCTTGCTGTGCCACTTTTACGAGGGTGCATTCAGGCAGATCTGCCAGACGCATGGTGCACCCGGTGGGTGAGCGGGCATGTGTACGACGAGGCTTGAGCTCTTTGTTTGGCCAGAACCTCGTGTTCTCCCCATGACAATGGACAGGAGCGGCTGAGGCAGATGTCTAGGCTCAGCTCCCCAGCTGCCAGGTAAGCACCGGCAGTCCAGACGCCGTCGCGGCCGCAAAAAGTGCCAACAGGCCGGCGCATCCCGCAGTGCGCCCGTGTGTCGTGACGCGAGATGCAACGACCAACTGGGTGCGCCTCCGAGGCAGCCGTCTCCAGCGGTTCGTGGGCGCCGTCGCACGCGCGAGCTGCCACCGTAAGCGAGCCGCGCCTTCTCTCCGCAGAAACGCCCAAGACGGGTGGACGGGTGGGCTGCCGTTTTGTGGCTGCACCGGCCGCCGACGTGCAAGAGGTAGGAAGTTGTCCGTTGGGCTGGCCGTCACCGCGTGGCCAAGCCTCCTTCAAAGACAGCCGGGGGGGGGGCAACAAACAAGGGGTTTCAGACGGTGTCGAGGGGAGACGGGAAGGCCGTTGCACGCGTCCTGCGGCCTCGACTTGGCGCGTCTGCACGCACGGCTTTGCCCACACTCTTCTCTCCTGCCCGGCCAGGCCGAAGATGGGCGAGTGCCGTTTGACAGAATCGGACGATTCATACCTTGTTTCGCCACGGGTCGACGAACGCGGTGGCGGCTTCGGGCTGTCAGGACGGCGACAAGGTGGACTCGGCTTTGCCTGCCGCGCTGCACTGTACGGTGCAACAGAACGGCACAGGGTCGAGGCACGGGGCTGCTGCAGGGCGAATGGCTGGTGAAGCCGACAGTCGTGTGTGCTCGAGGCCGGACACGACAGTCTGGGGGGCGGGTTCCACCACCTCTTTCGACGAGCGCACGAAACGAGCCAAGCCAAGGCGACCCTGGGACATGTGCCGTGTCACCAGCCCTTTACTCGGTGCGTGCTATGCATGTGTGTGTGTGTGAGAGAGAGAGCATCCATCTACATGCCCAGCCCACGTACGTACATACATACATGCATTGCATAGGTCCAGACAAGAGGCAGAGAGTCAAAGGGGTCGGTCGGGTGCAACCAGATGCCGTTTGCATTCTGCCGGCGCGCGTGAGTGCTGCTGCAGCGGCGGCTCCCCCCGCAAGAGAAGGGCGAGGTGTGAAGAATGAAGGTACTAGCAAAGTCGGACGCCACTTGGGCCGGGCTGCAACGCAATGTCTTGGACGAGGGAGAGACGCTGCCGGTGCTCGCTCCACTGCTAGTGGCCAAGGGGGGGGGGCAGCAGCCTCGCTGTATTTCTTCTTCAAGATTCGTCGTCGTGGGGCCTTGGATGGAGCCTCTTGCCAGCAACAATGGTCCGTTCCGCCGTCTGGCAGTTGCGTTGGGACCTGTTAGAGACGGACTTGGGCGGTCCGTGGGCATTAGCTTTAGGGCCAACGGCGAAGATTACAGGACTCTGCGGTACATACATACTCTGTACTAGGTAGCAGCCTATTTCTCGCGTGTATGTATGTACGAATAGACGGTGAGAGTTGGCTCCTTTCCCGCCCTGCTGGCTTGTCAAGACTCGTTTTCTCAACTCGATGCCCCACGGCGGGCACTTACATGAAGCCACCATGGCCCAACAGCACCCATGAAACCGATGCTCGCCCACAGCTTGGCAGGGCCTCGTGATTCGCTTGGTCGAATGCAGGCCCGGACGAGGGCTTTGTGTTGCCTCGGGCGATCCAAGACTATTGTCGCATACCTGCAGCATCTACCAAGGCCGCTCCGCGCCTCTCATCTGCAAACATGGGGCGACTGACTCGTCATGGACGCGAGTCTGGGCGAGGCTGCGTCGGCAACCAGACGTCTTGCCGACGCCAACAAGAGAATCAAGGGAACAAAGAAGGGCTGGAATCGTTTCAACAAGAAACTCAATCGCACACAAAAGACGGGCAGACTTGCATGAGACGAGACGACAAGAAAGAAAGAATGACTGGGGTAAATGGGAAAGGGGTGGGGGGGGGCGAGGGTGCGCGCAGCCGGCCGAGGCTTGGCCGCTCCCTCGGGTCGCTCTTTGGCAAAGGCCGGGCGTTTCGACTGACTGCCGTCCAATCGTGCCGGCTAGGTACAAGACAGACGGGCCCACGCGCTGGGAAGCGAGCAGCAAAGAAGGAGGCGCTTGTTGGAGACGGCACGTGGGGCTTTCCATCAAGTTCACCTTTTCGTATCGCCCGGGCCTGATGGCGGCTCCCTCCCCCCCCCCCCCGGTCGGCGATTTACCCCTTCATCATCCCTTCTTGTTGGCAGCGTCGTCATCGTCATGAGCCTGCCAAAGTTTGACAGCCACGTCTTGTTCATCTCCGAGGCTCGGTCCCCTGCCCAGGCCAGAGAATGGCACGCTGCATCGAGATTGCCGGACCATCAGCATTTCATGTTGGGGATATGACAGCTCGGCTGCAGTGGGGACATCAAGTCGACTATGTACAATGCGTATTCGTCATGTCTAGATATATGGTTGGAAAGGGCAGTTTCGAGTACATACCACTGCAGCGTAGAGAGAGGGTCTGCATTTTGGTGAAAGAGGCTCCATTCGCACATGCGGCCCGGCAATCAACGACAATGTATGTACTTGTCTGTGACGGCAAACGGTTACCCAGCAAGCCGACGCGTCCATGCACGGGGACGTGTCGAGTATAGCACGGCGGGTGGCTCGGTGAAGATGCACTGTCCATCGTCGACAGGCTCATGCGCTTCCTCGTCGCCAAGCCAAGCGCATGCGCGAAAGAAACCTCCGACTGTCGGGAGACGGGGCCATCTGCACGGCCATAGACCAAGAGGACATTGGATGCATTCCATTCCGCTCCCCATGTCGCGGATCGGCGCGAGCATAGCCACCATGCGACCCATCTCTCTTCATTCAGCCACACGACGGCATCCGATCCAGGCCAAGACCATTTTCTCCGTCTTTCCCGCTCTCCCGCTACTCTCCCTCGTCCGCCTTTCTGGCCTTGCGCCGTGCATCGAGCATCGGGCCCCACGACGGCAGAGCATGCAAGTGTGCGTCTCCCATGGGACGGCATCTGTATGTCTGCAGAGGCCATCTCATCATGCCGTGGCACTCGGCACGATGCGGCGCGGGGCCACGACGGCCACGACGACGACGACAACTCCGAGGAGGACAGTCAGTGGCGGACGGGTGGGAGAGAGACACGGGCAGGGGTCTGGGGTTCAACAGCAACATGGCTGGTGTGGGGGGCGCGAGCCGGATGGAAGGCAAGAGAAGAAGCTGTTGGCTCGCAGCCACTAATCAGCTCCTTTCATCATGGCCAGATCAGGACGCCACAAGCCACGCCGTCTATTGCGCAAGCACGTCTCGGCCCTGCCTCTGCCCATCCTGACTCATTGCCCTGCGGGAATTCCCTGCGGGGACGAAACGCGCGCCCAGGGAATGGAATGACTGGAAAGAAACAAGCAAAACAGAGGACGGCCAAGGGCCAGTAGCCCGACGATGGTATCCAGAGGGCAACGGACCCTGGGCCTCGTTCGAAGCAAGACGCGCTGCGTCAGACGAGGGTCCAAAAGGTTGGGATAATATTGCACTCGGAAACGCCACCTTTTGGGTGGGAAAATGAAGAAGAAGGGCCTTGTCGGGTCAGCGCGCGGCCTCGGTGCGCACTGTAGATTCTCCGCACTGTACGGGTGCGCAAGGACGTTGTCGTCAATTTC
>JAPEBW010001152.1:0-29640 GCA_027405785.1 Ophiocordyceps robertsii | reverse complement strand
TTTAGTTCCCCCCCTTAATACTAATCCCTTACTTTAGCTAAAGTCTAAGCTTATTATTATTATCCTCCGCGCCGCGTTAAGCGCGACTAAGAGCGATAGCGGACTTCCTTATTTAAGGAGTACTATAAGAATATCCTGCCTAGCTACGACTATAAGTTAAAGTAACGGGCGCCCTCCCCCTCCCGCGCCTATAACGACTTAAGGTTATAGCGGGAGTAGATATAAAAGATATTATCTTACTAGTAGCCCGCTAAGGCGTTAGCTTTAAAGCTTATAAGGTTCTTAATATTAGCGTTAAAAGCGGTATAAGGCTAAGCTAAGTAAGGCGACTTAAATAATACTTATTCGACTAAGCGGTATTAAGCGTTATAAGAAAATTAAAGGGGAGAGACCCGGCCTTACTATAAGTAAAAAACTAAAGGTACTTAAGGTTTAAGCTAAGGTCTTTAATATCTCCCTCTTTATTAGTTAGGTTAAGAGCGGGGGCGGCGCGGGCACGCTTTAAAGCGGTAGCTACGGGGCTACTAGCCTTAAAGGCACTACTTTTAAAGAGGCTATAAAGCCGCTTTAACATAGCTAAGTAGATATCGCGGCCCGTAAAAAGGCTAAGGGTAAGTAAGGCGAGGAGCGAAGTAAGGTTATTATTATAATCGCTATCGCTACCGCTTTTATAATTAAAAACAATAAGGATAGTATTAAAACTAAGTATAAAGCTAACCTTATCTTTAAGGACCTTAGTCTTAGTTTTAGCCTTATTATCGTTATTATTATTATCGTCCCGGTCCTCCCCTTCCTTTAGCTCGTTATTATTAATATTAAGCTTAAGCTCCTTTTAGTTAAACTTATCGGTCTTAGCGGCCTTTCCCTTACCCTTACCTTTAAGTACCCTTTTATACTTAAGCTTATAGGTAAAGGCAGCGCGATCCCTAGCATAGGCCTTAGTAAGAGCCTTAGCTTAGGCCTTCTTCTTAGCCTTAGCCTTAGCCTTAAAGTCCTTTAAAACGATAAGAACCTTAAGGGGCGGGGGCTTAAGCGGGGCGAGAGTAGCGCGGGTATATATAAGGTTTAGGTTAAGTAAGCGACCCTTAAAGGCGATATCCCGGCCTTTATAGCCGCTAAAGCTAAGGTAATCGGCTACTATAAATAGCGCGTTCTTTATGCTTTTTAAGTTTTAGGCTATAGCATAAACGGTTTAGTAAATAACTATAACGGTGCCGTTAACCTTATTAGCAAGCTTAGCGTTAAACTCGCGGGCCGTATACGCGTTATTAAGAAAGCGGCTAAAGGTAAAGGTAAGTAGCTTAACGTTTTCGTTAAGGGAAGCTAGACTAAGGGGAGTACTAAATATAAGAGCTTATACCGTAGTAGCGCTAGCATACTACTAAAGCTTTATTGCTACGGAGGCGAGCTTTATATATATAAAGCGGTTAATAAGCCGGCCGGACTTATACGACTCCTTTTAAGCAGCGTAAAGCTTATAAGCCGTATCTTTATTTATAGCAGTAAGCTATAAAAGAGATTAGCTAAGGTATATAGGTAGGTTTAATATAAGGCTACTTACTTAGAAATAAAAATAGTTACTTAAGGAGTATATAATATATACTTTTATAAAGATAGCTAAGAGAGGATTGGCTATATAGACTATATATATTTATACGGCGGATATAACTTAAATATATATAGGCTTAGTTTTAATAGCTTTAAAAAACTATAAGTATATTATTACTTAATAGATAGCCTATATATATATAATAAGGAATTTTACGCTTAGTACTATAATAAGCCTAAGCCTTTTTATACTTAATATCTTTACTTAGTAGCTTAAAGAGTAAACTTATATTAAGGTTAGAAAAAGTAACTTTCTTTTTTAGTATAGTAGCGATAAAAAAAAATATAATAATAGTAAAACGATAGCTATATAAAGGGGGCGAGGCGGTAAGAAAGCGATAAGCTTATAAAAAAAATAAGCACGTTTATAGTAAAAGAAAGAGGAGTGTGAGCGTATATACGCGGTATATAAGAGGCTTTATTTTTAAAGCTAAGCGCGAGATTAGTAACTAGGCGGCGCGAATAAATAACGGTCCCGATTAAGAATATATATATATAGTAAGGCGCCGAATTCCTATTAGCGGGGACTGCTATAAGCTTAGTATTTAAGGTCGCGCTACTTATAAGAGGGGCGCGGGTTAAAATCCCGTTTACCCCTCTTGCCCTTATATTAAGAGGGTAGATAAAGGGGATAGGAGAGGGTCTACTACCTATACCTTAAGCTTAAAGCGTAATGCTTTAAACCGCGGGCCGCTTAAGTTAAAGGCGGCCTTAGCCTTACTAAGCTACGTTAAACTGCTTAGCAAGCGGGATATATTCGCGGCGGAAAACGTACTCCCTTTTTTCTTATATAAAGTTATAAGACCTTATATAAAGCGGACTAAGCGCGAATAAGGGGAGGTTTTACCCCGGGCACTTTAGTTTTTCCTATTTATTTATAAATATCGAATTTCTAGAAACCTAAATTAAGTCCTTAGTATAAACTTAATAATAATAATATATAATTTACTAAAGAAATATAGCTTTTATATATTAAAAGTAAAATTCTTAGGGCTTATAACTACTATTTTTTATATTAAAATAAACTTTAAAAAGATTTTTATTATAAAAAATTAACTAACTCTTATAAATATTAAAGAAATCTAAAGCTTTATAGGAAATAAAAATTAATATAAGAAGTTAATATTAGACTTTTTTAAGATAATTATATTAATCTTATTAAAATTAAAGAAAGCAAAAATAAAACCTTTTAAGTAGAACTTAAAAGCTAATAAAGCCTTTAAAAAGATTAAAGGAACACTTTTTTAAGAACTTATATTAAATACTTATAAATTAAAAAAACTATTAAAATTTAAAACAGATACTTTTAATTTTATATTAAGCGTATAGTTAGGCTAGCTTAATAAGACTAATATTCTTAAACTTATAACCTTTTATTTAAAGAAGCTACGAAGTATTAAGATTTATTACTTAATCGATAATAAAGAATTCCTTGTAATAATTAATACTTTTAATAAATTTTAATTCTATATTTCAAGCAATAAATATAAGTAAAAGGTCTATATCGACTATAAGAACATTATTTATTTTACTATAATATAGCAAAATGAAACTAAGTAAGAACGATAGGCTAAATTATATTAAGAATTAAATTATAAGATTATTTTTAAGAAATATACTAAAGGTAACTAAGCTAATATAATAAGCTAATAAGTAAACTTTAATAATAAAAAAGAGCTTTATAAAAAGACCTTATTATTTTAAAATAATAGTAGTAATTTAAAGTTAAAGACGTTATATATCCTTTTTAATATATAAGGAGATCTTATTACTTTAAAACTACTTAAGAATTCTTATAAAAAATGCAATAAAGAAAATAAAAGAATCTTAAGTAGGCGGGAAAATAAGTATATTATAAAAATAAGCTATTCCTTACCTTAAAAACTAAGAAAATAGTTATAACGGATTTTTATATATATACTTTATATCGATATAAAGGTATAATAAAAACCTATAATAAGATTAAAAACTATTATAATACTTATGACCTTTAGTAGACAATTTAAAAAGTAATTATGTTATACAAAATTAATAATAAGACTAAAGTAGTTAGATATAAGCTTTATAATAACTTAATTTCTTTAAAAGTTCCTTAAAGATAATAGGATTTTACAGCTTTAAACTTTATTAAGAAACTACTAAAGTCTATAGATCTTATTATAAATTTAAAATACGATTTTATCTTAATTATAATTAATTAGTTTATAATATATAGTTATTTTATTTTAACGTATAAAGCTATAAACGTAGAAAAGTTCTTTTATACTTTAAAAATATATATTATAACTAATTAATAACTTCTAAGTTTAATTATTTCAAAAAACATTTATTTCGAATTTAAAGTAAAGCTTAATATCAGTCTTAAGGATAAAGTATAAATTATCTACTGCTTTTTACCTTATTATAAACAAGATAATAAAACAATTAAATTTAACGCTTAAGTAATATCTTAAAAGCTATATAAATTATTAGCTAGATAATTATCTTTTTAAATTGCTTATAAAATAGTTTGTTTATAATACCTCTTATTTTAAACTTCATAAGAATACTTCGGTATTTATAAATTATAACTTTATATTAAAAGCTTATAGATTTCTTTTACTTAAACAACTTATAGCTAAAAAAGCTATATTAAACTCTAAGTAGTTACCTAGCTTATATAAATAAATAATGTAAAAGTTAAAATATATTACTAAGAGAATAATATATTATTATAATAAAAAATAATCTTAAAAACCTTTTTTATTTTAAAGCAATAAAGTATATCTTTTAACGAAGAAACTTAAGATTAATAAACTTAATAAGTATTTAAATAATAAGAAGATAAGACTTTTTAAAGTTATAAAGAAAATAAAAAATGTTAATTATAAGTTAAAACTTTTAATTAATATACTTATATAATCTTTTTTATATCTCTTTATTAAAGCTAACTTTATAAGAAGCTAAGTTAATAATAAGACAAAGATTAAAAAGAGTAAAAAGAAGTAAATATATAGTAAAGGCTATACTCGCTAAAAATATAAAAAATAAAAATACTTGTATTTAGTAAAGTAAAAAGATTATTTTTATATAAGTAATACTTCGCAATTAATAAAGCACTGAAAAAATACTTTAAAGATTTTAAGGAACTTAATTAACTAAATCCTTAAAGGAACGTATTAGCTTTTTTAAGCTAGGATTTCTTTATAATCCTAAAATAGTAAAAGTAAATAGGAATCTAATAAAAAATAAACCTTATAGTTAAGTATATATAACTTAGTATTATCCTCTTTAGAATTGTATATTCTTTTTTATTAAATAGTAAATTAAGAGATAAAATAAAGATTTTCTTTAAAGAAATCTTAAGTAAACTTTCTTTTAAGTAAGATCTCTTTAAAAACTATTATCTTATCTTGTTAAGTTTTAAAAGACTTTAAAAGAGGAATATATTATAAAAACGCTATTTTATAAGTAATCCTTAGTACTAAGAAGGTGTTGATAATTTATAAAATATATACTGTTAAATATATAAAAGTAGCTAGTAAAGTAGATACTGCTAGTAATAAGTATATAACTATTAAATTAAATACTAATAGTTATAGGGATAAATAATATAGCTTAACGGTTAAAAATAGCTAATATTAAATATAAGCAGTATAGGCTAAATACGCTTATATATAGCTTAAGCTAGCTTTAGCTAGTAATAAGATTAATATTAAAAAAATTAACTTATGCTTTATATAAAGCTAAAATAAGAGGCCTTCTTATAAATTATATAGGGTACAAGTTATAGATTTATATATAAAGCATATAAAAGAAAAGCTTTTTAATAGCTTTAAAAAAGCATTAAAAAGGGTTTTTCCTTTTTTTCTTTTTAACCTTTTCCTTTTTTTAGCTAGTTTTAATATAAGAAATCGATATAATAAGATACCCTTACTTTATTTAATCTTATTATTAAATTAAGTCTTTTTTATAATAGTAAATTTAAGGTAAGATAAATTAAGCTCTTCTTACTTATTTACTAACTAAAGTCTTAAGTAGAAAAGTGTTTTAATAATACGTTCCCTTAATATAGAAAAATCCGACTTTTTATAAACTAAGCTAAAAGACTTTAATATAATAATTTACTATATTCTCTTAGTTTATAACTTATAAGACTTTATTAACTACTAAAAATATATTAGTAAAATAATAAACTTTACTATATAGTTAAATTATAGTATGCTTTATTAAGAAACTTACTTATAAAACTAATATAAGCGTTTTTTTCTATTTTTAATATTAACTTATAAAACCGGTAAGAAAATCCTTTTATAACTATTTAAGTAAAGTAATAACTTTTAGTTTTAAAGGTATATCCCTAGATTTTAATTAAATCCTTATTAGTAGACTTTTAAAAAAGAGGACTAAAAGTATAATTACTTATCTTTAATAATAATGTAATACTAAATTTAAGGTTTTATAAGTTTAAACTTTAGCTTCTTCCTTATTTAATACTTTTTTTAAGTTTTTAAAAGCAAAATAAATAAGTAACTAAGTTTTTAAAAGGCTTAGAGTTCTTCTTTAAGGACTAGTATATATATAAGTAAGTTAAGCTTATAAAGAGCTATTTTATAGCCTTAAAGCAAACTATAATATCTTTATATACTTTTGCTATAAATAAACCTAAGTATTATAAATTCTTTATATTATAAACTAAAAGTATTAAATAAGAATTTATATTATAAGATTTATGTTAAAGAACTAAGACCTTTATAAGCTAATAATCGACTTATTATTATAAGCAGCTTAAACTTTTCCTTATACTCTTTTTAATCTTTAATTCTTTAAGACTATTAAGGTTATTAAGGGATATTTTACTTTTAAAAGGACATTTTATTTGTTTAAACTAAGCTTTTTAATTTAACGCTGCTTATTATATACTTGAACGTTTTATATTTACTAAAGTAATACTAATTACTAAACTAAGTAAAGCTATTACTTTAAATAGTAAGGAAAAAGCTAAAAAAGAACCTTTAGCTTAATTTAGTTTTAAGGCTAGTAATTAATAAAGATCTTAATAGTTATTTATTAAGGCTTTTTAAAAATTATAGTTAAAAATAAGTTAGTTTTAATTAAAAGGTTTACTAATTTTTAAAGCTTTTAATAAAGTTTATTTAAAGCCTTAGTATTTTAAGTTACCTTATAAAAAGTTAATTACTACGCCTTATAGCATAAAAATAAAAGAATAAAGCGCGGACTAGTTACCGCTAATCGGGGCTAATACTATAAACTAATAACCGCTAGTTAAGCCGGTATAATAAACTAATTACTATATATAAACATATATAAAGGTTTATAAATAGCAAAAAGCTTATCTTTTCTTTAAAGCATAGCTAGCTACTTTATACTTAGTTTTTTAAGCTAATTTTATAGATTTTTAACTATACTATCTTACTATTTATAATTAGTATAAAGAAAACCGTAGATATCCTTATAAAATTACTTAATAAACTAAGTATAAGCTTAATTAGAAATACTATAAACTATAGTCGGGGAAATTATTTTAATATCCTTAAATATCTTTTAAAAATTAGGGTAAAAACGATCCTATGTTTTCCGGGGTGCTTTTATATTTAAACACGGGCTAAACTATAGTTAGGATATCCCGTAGAAATCCTTACATATCCCTTAAAAATATAAGCAGAATCCGTTTAGTAGTTTTTACAGTGTTTTATATAGTTAAAAACGTTATAAACTATAGTCGGATAGCCTCTTTAAGTATTTATAGTTATATCTTAAAAGCCTTAGTAAGGTCCGCTTAGCGATATCCGCTGCGTTTCCTAGGCGAGCCTTTATAGCGCGTTCTTTAAGCGTTTCCGCTATAAGGTTCCGTAAAAGCTCCTTAAGAGCTAAGTAAAGAGTCTAGGCGTAGCTGCTTAGATTCTATAATATTAATCTTAAAGGTAAGTTTTGAAAACCTTCTTAGCTTTTATTTAAAAAAAGAAATATATAGCGCTACTATAAGCTTTATACTCCTTTTTATAAAGTAAAAGATCTTTTAGTAGTTTTAATAACTTTATAAGCTAATATTAACACAAGTAGCTTTAAGCTTTTAAGACTTTTAAACCTTTTTAGACTTTTTTTTAACAAGCAATTACTTATAAGAATATAATAGAAGATACTATTAAATTAAAAGACCTTAAGTATAACTTTTACTTTTATAATTCCTATTACTTTTCAAGCAATTAAGATTTTTTTATAAAACTTAAAACTATAATTTAAAATAAACTATATTAACATAGGCCTTATTTCTTTTTAAAAAACAAGCTTTTATAAGCCCTTTTTATAATAGCTATGCTATGGCTAAAAAGGTCTATAGCTAACTTCTTAGCTATATTAAAAATAACGTATATATTTCTTTAAAAGCGAATTAATAAAAAAAGCTATTATATTAATTACTTCTTTATAAAAAATAACTATAGTAAGGCTAGTAAGCTTAAAAAAGCTAGTATAAAAACAGCTTGTAGTATATAGGCTACCTTATAGTATTAAATTATCGTTTTAACATAAGTTTAAACTTATTTTCTTTTTAAATCTTTATTTATCTTTAGCTTTTAAGATTAATATACCTTTCTTATTAAGACGCTATAAAGTAAGCTATAAAAGGCTTTTATAAAGGATTTAAGCCGGATTTTCATAGTAAAAAGGCTTAATAATAAGCAGTTTAAAAAGAAAGTAATATTAAGTTAAGAAAGCTAAAACACTAAAATAAATAAAGTAAAGCGGACTTTTAAAAGTAGCTTAAGACTAATAAACTTAAGGGACTAAGAATAATAATATGTATTAAGAATAAACTTAAGCTTATAGCTAAAGATATTTATTCTTTTTTATTTATATATTTTAGTAAGGGAGTTACGTTTAAGTTTATTACGGGTTTAAACGTTATCTTTTTTTAAAATTACTAAGAATTTTAACTAAGTAAAGTAAACTACCCCTTAATTAGAATAATAAGAGATATAAGCGTAAGCTAAGTTAAACATAAAGAGTTATAAAAAAAGACTATTTAGTTAAAAGTAAATAAGTATAATAAAAAAACAATTAAATAATACATTCCTTTTTAATTCTACTTTTAAGATTTTTGTTATTTTTTTAGTCTTAATAATATACTTTTTAGTCCTTATTAATAAACAACTAAGTATACTAACTACGCTTTCCTAGTTATTTTTAACTAGTTTCCCTTATTTTTAATATATTAATTAAATAGTTCTTATTATAATTTTATAACTTAAACCTTTTATATCCTTTAAAAGGGTAAGAGACGCTTTAAAAGATATTAGCTATAACGGGTCGGCCTTAATAGGGCTAAAGTAGTAGTTATACTACTGTTCGTTGCTACTACGGGGCAGCTATTTAATTAAACTACTATATTAAACGGCGGCAAGGCAAAAAAAGACGAATTAACTAAGCTGCTAGCTAGTTAATTAACCACGCCTATTAAGGGTCTATACGGGCGCAGCCCGGGCCTAATCTAAGGCCTAGCCCGTAATACTACCCCCTCTTTACCCCGCTACCTTTAAGCAGGGCTAATAGGTCGTCTCCCCTAGCCGGCAGCTATAAGCCTAAGCCGAACGTCGCCTGCTAGCGCTTTAGCAGGTCTCGAACCTAAGACCCCTTATTATAGCTTAGTTAACTATAGCGGGTCGGCCTTAACGGGGCTAAAGTAGTAGTTATACTACTATTCGTTGCTACTACGGGGTAGCTATTTAATTAAACCACTACGTTAAACGGCGGCAGGGCAAAAAAAGACGAATTAACTAAGCTGCTAGCTAGTTAATTAACCACGCCTATTAAGGGTTTATACAGGCGCAGCCTAGGCCTACTTTAAGGCCTAGCCCGTAATATTAGCTAACTGAATTTACTTTTATACTATAGTTCTTTTATAGTTTAGTTTTTTTTATAGTCTTAACGCTTATAATATTCTTTTTATAATTAATGCAATTCTTTTTATTATTTATACCTTAAGTTTAGTACTTACTATACTTACTTTAAGATATATGCCCTTTTTTTTAAACTATTAAGGGCATAATAAAGATATTATAATAACTAATTCTTTTATATTAAAAGGAAAGAATCCGGGCTAATAACTTTTAAATATAAAGAAAGCTTATTTAAGGTATTTAGCAAGACGGTAATTTATATAAAAAGTAAAGTAAATAAAAAAGGTAAGAATAAGTAACTAAGTCGTAAAGCTCTTAATTTATTATTTTCGTTGTTATGTAATAGCCTATATATAATAAGGAAGAACTGAAAATAAGTAAAGAAATAACAAATAGTTTCATAAATAATAATAAATAATTAATAGTTTTTATTAAATAAAAGGTATATATAAGGTCTATATATTAAATTAAAGAAAAAATAGTTTTTAAGTCTATATTTAGCTAAGAAATCAGAGGTAGCTTTTAAGAGGCTCTTACTACTATTATTACTATTATTACGACTACTACTATTACTATTACTACTATTACTTTTAGGAATAAATATACTATACTTTTAAAAAGAAATAAGAATAGCTTATATTTATTTTATTTCAGCTTTTTATTTATGTTTAAGGTGTTTTAAAAGAAGGTTATACTGTTTATAAAGAGGATTTATTATTCTTTAAATCATAGTATAAGCTTTTAAAGCTTTAAAATACTTTATATTTAATCTTTTTTATAAAATGTAATAAAACATTTTCAGACTCCTTTTAGTAAAAGTGTTATTAAAAATATTATTAAAACGCATTTTTAAATTTAAAAAATTTGTTTACTTTCTTTATTTTTATTTTTATTAAATAAAGATAAGTTAAGAACTAAAACCTTTAATAAAAAGTTTTAAAAGAATATAAAACTATTTTTAAAAATTTAAAAGCTACTTATTAAAACTATAAATATAAGTAATTATAAAAAGTTACTTTTTAATAGCTATTAAAGTATAGTACTTTATTTTATTTATATACTTTTTAAATTTTTAATATACTATAATTAATTTCTTTTATAATAAGGTAGCTTTTACTTTATAGTTTAAACTTAAATAGTCTTTTTATTAAGTAACTATACTTAGTAATAAACTCCCCCTTAAACCTTATACGCAAAAGTAAGAAGTATTAACTAAGTATAAGAACTAAATTAAAATAATATTTAACTCCGCTTAAAGCTATATTTATAGCCTTAACTTATAAGCTTTAATACTATATTATATAGCTAAATAAAGCCTAAATAAATAGTAAGTTAATATACTATAGTCTATAAAAAAAGGTATTTTAAGTAGGCTATTTAGTATTTTATATACTAGCCTTATATAGCTATTATAGTTAATATAGTATAATATTAAGTCTATTAACTAACCTATCTTTTTATTTTTTAAATCTTTTTATACTTTAACTACTTATAAAAACACAGTCTCGCAATACTATTAATTAAGTAGTAAAGATAGTAAATAATATAAAAAGTTATAGTATTACTTAGCTACTTACTTAATTATAAAACTAAAGCTTATAAAAAGAAGAGTTTTTTAGCTTTAATTATAAGGGCCCGTTAACTACTTATTAAGATCAGACTAAAAGCAAGGCTTCTTACTTAAAGTATTCCTTATACTTAATTAGCCTATATTATTAGTACTATTCTTATAATTATCCCCCCTTTATAATAAATACTTTTAGCTATTTAGTTAAGAGTATATTCAGTATACTATTTATAAAAGATTTAGTAATATAAAGTTATAATTATATCCTTTGTTAGTATTATTATATATTATTATTATTATTAAGTTTACGCGAAGGACTTAATCTAGGTTTCTAAAAATTCGATGTTTATAAACAGGAGGGAAAAACCGGAGTGCCCGGGGTAAAACCTCTCCTTATTCGCGCTTAGTCCGCCTTACACAAGGTCTTATAACTTTATATAAGAAAAAAGGGAGTGCGCCTTCCGCCGTAAGTATATCCCGCTCGCTTAGCAGTTTAACGCGGCCTAGCGAGACCGGGGCCGCCTTTAACCTAGTATTATTATATAAGTATATATAATTAAAATATAATAGTATATACGCTTAGTAGTCGTACGTAATTAAATATAGTATTAAATAGGCGGGGTTATATATAGGGTTATAGTAACGTTAATTGCCTTTAAGCAATTATAGGTATTACGCCTATATATTAGTAGTAATATATTAGTTAAAGATTTATTATGCTTATCTTTATACCTTTTATTTTTCTTCCCCTTTTTAACTCCTTTATAATTATTTTACTATTAAGTTTTTTATACCTTTTCGCTCCTTATTTAATATATATTCTATACCTCTTTATTATCGCTAATATACCTTATACCTTAAAGCCGCGCTTAACTAATAAGCGCGCCGATTTCCTACGTTAAATATAGTATTAACTCTTAAAGGGTTTGCCCTTAAAGCGTTATAGTCGCGACTAAGGTTCTCCTTAAGTCCTTAACTCTTTTTTAGCTAGAAAGACTAGCATTAATATTAAAAAAAGTTAAGCTAAGGAGACGCTTAGCTTGCCGCTACCTTATAACAAGGGAGTACCTCTTAAAAAGGTATTTATACCTAACTTTACGCTTATCGTTAAGGATATAGTAATTAATACGCCTATTAACAATTAATAAGTATAAAGTAAGTCTTTTATCCTTAGTATTCGTAGTGCTAATAATAATACTACTCTTTTAAAATAGTAATAGTAAGACTAATTAGGCCTTAAAATATTAGTAATACCTAGCCGCGATGCTTTGCTTATTACGCCTCCCTTTAAGAAAGAGTAGCTTAATATAATAAGCGGTAATAATAGCGATAATAATAATACTACTTAAATTAATATAGGTAATAATAAGGCTAACGTCCTTATTATTTTATAGGCAAAACGTATATAGTTTAAGGCTAAAGCCCGCGCTATTTATACTAATAGTATAATACTTACTAAACTTTAGTATATATATAATTTTTATATTATTATTATAGCTTATAAAGCATTTAAGCTAAAGCTTATAAAGGTTATAGAGATTAAGTATATATTTTTTAGCGTTACCTTTATTAAGTATAAGTAATGCTATTAGTATATAGCTACTTATAATTAAGTATATTATTAATTAACTATAACTATTAATTAAATTCGTTATTACTATTTATTAGCTAATTGTTATATAAGCGGCTATACTTATAGCCGGCGACTATATTAGTATAGTCGCTATACTTAATTATACTTAAGAGCTTAATATGCTAAACGTTAATAATACTAACTTTAAGGACGATAATAGCGATAATAACTTTTAAACGTAAAGAAGGCTTCTTTGGGGTATTTAATAAGAGAGCAATTTATATAAAGAGAATCAGCTTATAGATAAAAAGTAGAAATAGGTAACTAAGTAGTAAAGCTCTTATTTTATTATTTTAGTAGCTATTTAATTGCTTATATATAATAAAGAGTGATTTAGAATAAGCAAGGCAATAATAAATAGTCTAACAAATAACAATAAATAACAAATAGTCCTTGTTAAAGAGGAGGTTTATAAAAGGTCTATATACTTAAGGGTAAAATAGCCTTTAGTCTATACGTAGCTAAAAATCAGGGGAAGCCTTAAAGAGGCTCGTGCTACTACTATAGAATTAAGGGAAGCCTTAAGGAGGCTGAAATTAAGAGAAGCCTTAAGAAGGCTCGTGCTATAGCTATTACTGCTATTACTACTACTACTACTACTGCTATTATTACTGCTATATTAAGGAATAGATATAATATACCCCCTTAAGTTAAGCCTTATTAAAAGGGGAAGACCTAAATAGCACGAATAGCTATTTTAAGTTAAAGTCTATAGAAGATAAGGGGTTAAGGTCCGTAATATTAGTAAGACGAAGCTGCTTTCGAAAATTAAAGAAGCGTTATTTTAGTAGTAATTTAATAAGACTATCTACGACTTATTAATTTAAGGGGATAAAATTAATAGAAAATATGTTCCGAAGGAATTCTTACCTAGGCTAGTAGTTATAGATTTTAACGTGCTTTAAGGCCGTTTTAATCTTTAGGATTTCCGAGGTAACGAGGCGTATAGTCTGTTTATTATTATAGAAAATCGTAGGGATTCGAATATTTAGTTTAAGGGAGATACTAAAAAAAGGCATAAAACCGAGATAAGTTCTTTTGCCGTATTTAAGAGAGCTAAAAGCTCTACTTTTATAAAAGAGGTACTAACTATATATAGCTTTTTAGCAGACTAAGCGATAAGTCCGTTAAAAAGGCTTATAACGTATCCTTGACTGGATTTTCTAGTCTTAAGGTCGTTTGCAAAAGCTATATCTATATAAGGAAGTAGCTCCGGGTCTTTAATATTAAAGATCTCGATACTAAAATAGCATAAGAAATAAAGGTCGGAAATAAAGGACTCTGCTAGCTATATATGTTGCTAGGAGGGATTTTATATAAATTCTATAAGAGTGTTCGAGGCTTTAGAGATATCCGGTCTTATAGAAATTGCTAAAAAATTAATAGATCCTATAAGGGATTAGTAGTAGTAGATTTCTTAATTAAATATAGTAGCTGCATTCTTCTTTAAGGTCTTAAGAATAAGAAAAGGGGACTCTTTTAAAATAAAGGGGTTAAGGTTATATATATTGCGTATTTTATCGATATATATAGACTGGCTAATTTATAGCTTTTAAAGCTGCCGGTTTTAGATAATACGTAGTCTTAAGAAGAAGGTAAGGGTGCCGTTATCTATAAAGGAATACGTCTTTTTAAGACGAGATATAAGGTTTTCTGCTTCCTTTCTATCTTCTTTATAAAATATAATAATAATATCGTTAATATAAAAGAAAGTAAGTATAGAATTCGCTATAAAAACATAAGGCTCTTTAAGACACTATTAAAGCTATAAAGAAATAAAGGTTAAAGAAAGCTCTTTTTGCTAAAGAAAGAGTGACTGTTAAAGTCTATAAAGGGCTTTTACTAGCTATAATACGTATTTAGGTATTTTAAATTTATCTAAGAAATAAATTTAAATCTCCTTATTAAGGTCTGCTTTAATAAATACGTTAAGAGATCGGGTCTTAAGGTCGAATTTTGCTATTATAGCTATAAGAATACGAAAATTCCTTGCTACTAAAGTGGCTATATAAGTTTCTTTATTATTATAAGGCTATAGGTCTCCGCGTATATAAAGACGGGCCTTAAATTTTCGTAGATATCCGTGCTTATTAAACTTATAAGTAAAAATCTTAGCTAAAGGTAAGGGTTAAGTAGTTGTTAAATTTCGAGGCGTATAATTAAAGAAAAAGGTCTTTTTCTTAAATAAGGATTTTTACTTTACATTTTTTAGCTTTTTCGAATTTTTTACTAAAATCGGTACGTTGCTAAGTCCGACTAAAATTAAGGGAGGGGCGGTAAATCTCTACTATATATCTTCTTTTTCTAAAAAGCGTAGAAAGAAGCGTTAAATGTAGCTTATAAAAGCTATAAAGAAAAGGGCGGTAAAAAAGCGGTAAAAGTAATATAATTCCTTAAAAATCGGGAAGCTCGAGAAGGCTTGGAAAAAAGCTCCTATAGATCTTATATATCTTATAGTATATTTTCCGCTATGAGAATATCGGTTATACTATCGAAATTAACACTTTAAGGCGGGCGGATTAAAAGCTCGATTAAAAAGATGTTACGTAATGTGTTTTCATCGAAAAAGTTACTATTAGAAAGCGCTTCTTCGGGGCTCTCTATTAGTCTATTTTGTGTACGTATAATATTAGGTTCCGGCGAGGGATTTAAAGTCGGAAGCTGCGTGTTAATAAGAGGATTCGACTTCGTTATTTCTATCACGTCCTGCGATTTAATTTCGGTACTTTAAAAATCGTCGTATATAGCATTATTATAATCTATAATATATAGTTAGAATACGTGTTCTTTAATTAATACGGGGTCTTGCGTAGGTACCGTCTTTATAAAGAAAGACTGCTCGTTAAAAGTAACGTCTTATACCCTTTAAACCTCTTATCGGGAAGGGATAAAAATTCGATAGATATTAGTTAAGTCGTAGCTAACTAAGAAGCTAACTTCTACGTATTTCTTAAGCTTAAAGTCTCTTTTTACGGTATTTTTAAGAGCCTTTATTATTAAAGGGTAAGCTTTATAGCCGTATATATAAATAGTAAAAAAATCAGGGGAAAGAAAGGGACTTCCCTTACTATTCTCTATAAGCTAAAATTGTAGTTTCTTAGTAGGGGAAGTCTAAGGACCTTAAAGAGTCCTTTATAACGTTCTATTATAGAGGAAAGTAGCCGTTTTTTAGATTTCCGGTTAAAAGATAATAGGTAAATTTAAGGAAATTCGCATTATACGGGCTTTTAAGGAAATTACCCCCTTAGCACGCTTAGTAAAACCGTTTTAATCTAGTATATAAGGGGCAGAAGGTTCGTTAATAATTCTTTATTCCGTAATAAATTCTAAGTATTCTTTTTATAAGGCTTTATTGTTATCCTTATAAATTTTGCAAATAGTAAGGTTTAATTGCCTTTATATAAAGCTTTAGAAGCTAGTAAGGCAGTTAAGAAGCTCCTTCGATATTAAATTTAAAAGGGTGTAAAAGAAAATTAAGTTAGTAAAATCGTCCTTAATAAAGAAAGCAACCTTCTTCTAATTATAAAATTCCGGTAGCAAAAAAAGGTCGTATAAATCTAATAAAAAGGCCTTGTAGCCTTCGTAGCTAGTTATATACGTAATATTTAATTCCCTTTACTTACTAAAGCTTATAAGGCTTGCAGTTAGGGATAGTAAAAGACGTAAAAATAGATATACCTTTACTAAAAAGAGTTTTTCGCAACGCCTGCTCGTTAAGGTGCCTTAGTCTTTTATACTAAAGCTAATAAGAAGAAGGAGACGTAGTTAGTTCTTTCTTTTCTTTTATTAAGGAAGAAGAAGACAAGGAAGAAAATAAGGAAGAAAGTAAGGTAAAAAGAAAGCTACTTTATTTTTATTATATTTAATAATATATTGATTATATAATAGCTAAATTCTACAGACTTTCTTAGTAGCAGTAAGAATACTGCCTATTTAAGGATTTTAGTAGATATTCACTTATTATAATTTTAGTAAGGAAATAATGCTTATATAAAAAGTTAGTATAAAAGCACCGTTGTTTAACTAAAATAATCCGGTAGAAATTCGCATAAAGACGGTGCCGTATCCGAGGATTTAAGACTCTCCGGAGCCCGCTAAGGATAAGGCTTATGTTAGTATGTAATTTTAAAAGCGGTCTCGGGCGTTATAAATATACTAATCTCATCCGTAATTAAGAATAAATAAGTTTTTTAATAGGTACGTCTATAGGGGTACTTATAATATAGTAAGAGGGGCCGTTTTAGCTACGGCTACGGCCTATACTAAAGTATCTATTAAATCCGGGTTTTCCGAGGATTTAGAATCCGATTAAAGATTTGCGGCAGTGGATTTATATTTCTCGGCCTTGCGAAGGGCGTTTTCGATTAAGGCTTTATTGCGAGGGATAGTAAGGAATTCGTTGATCGTGTTTTAGATTTCCTTATTTAGCTTTTAGCCGTTTAGTCGTATTTTTTCGTTATAATAAAAACAGTCTACATAATAATTTCGTTTCTTATAAAGGCAAAAAGGCAATAAAAGGGCCGAAGAAAAAGAAGAAAGGTCTTTCGAAAAGTGGCCTTAAAAAGTAGTAAAGGAGGTGGATTTCGATTTTTTTTATTGATTTCGTAGCTTATTGCCTTTTGAAAATCTTTAAAATTCCAATGCTATTTAAAAAAGTCTCCTCCTACCCGTTTTTATCCTATCTTATTTCGTCGTCTATTCGGTTAATCTAATAATTAATAAAGGAGCTATTAAGGCTAGAAATAGCCTTTAAAAAGCTCTGCGTAAAGCGTAGGCCTTATACCTTTAAAAGCTGCGTTCTTTTTATATTTATAAGAGCTTTTTGCTAATTTGTGATTTAAGTAGCTAGGTTTGTTTAATCCGGTAAAGATAAAATCCTCTAAAAATTCGTTAGGACTTCTTTTTCCTTATTCTATAAAAAGGGCTATACCTATCTTTATAATAAAGAAAGCTTAGTAAGAACGTCGTAAATATCTATAATCGTAGAATAGTAATTTCCGATGTTTTTTATAATATATTGCTATAAAGTAAAAAGGGCTTTTTATTAGTCTTTATAGCTTTATAAATTAGTTCGATACTTTAAGTAAAGGAACTTATAGGTTTTTTAATTATTGATAAAAAGGTTAGTAATTTTATTTGCTTAAGAATTTACCTATAAGACTAAGGGTTCTTTAAGAAGCTATAAAATAAGCTTTTTTAAGGTAATTAAAGGATTGATTAAATCTTAAATTCTATAGGAAGTAGCGTATTTTTAAATCGTTAAAATCTAACGCTCTTAATTAAAAGAGCTGGTAAGGGCGGTTCTCTTTTAAGAGCTTATAAATTCTGTTATTTTAGTAAAGGAGGAAAATAAGGCGGCGTAAATAAGGTGCTTTTATAAGTAATTTTCCGTAAGGAGAGCGTTTTTACTTCTAAAGGGCGTAATCGACTATTAAGGGCGTAGTAAAATAAGAGTACCGTAAGAACTATTCTTTTCTCTTATAAGCAGTAAAAAGAATCTAGGCTTATAACTCTTAAACGTAAAAAAGGCCTATTTAAGGTATTTAGTAAAAGAGCAATTTATATAAAGAGAATTAGCTTATAGATAAAAAGTAAATATAAGTAACTAAGTAATAAAGCTCTTATTTTATTATTTTAGTAGTTATTTAATAGCCTATATATAATAAGGAGTGATTTAAAATAAGCAAGGCAATAATAAATAGTTTAATAAATAATATTATTATTATTATTAAGTTTACGCTAAGGACCTATTTATAGGTTTCTAAGCCATCGCTTAGTTTTTATATAAAGGGAAACCGGAGTGCCCGGGGAAAAACCCTCCGCTACTCTTTCGCTCCGGGTCCTGCTATATTAGCCCTTATAATTACACGTAAGGAAGGGGGGGGCGCCGGCTATAGACGGGTCGGTCGGTTAATTAGCTCAAACCACTGCGGGCCCGCTACGAAGCGACAACGACTTCGTAGTAGGTAATTAACGTATCTCTCGGTTGCTATTAGTCGATAGAATTTTTCTATGGGGTATCTAATTATCCGCCGAAATGCGTATTCCGGGTTATCGCCTTGTTTTATACCGCCGCGAGGCTTGGCGGGCTATATGATTTTGCCGGCCTTTAGCCGGGCCGGGGGCGCTTCGGGGTTTACTAAGTCCCGAAAGGCCCTTGCCGAGTTATCGCATCGGCACCGCGCCGCGTTGTTGATGTCGGAATTGCTAGTTATCCGGTACGGGTTTTTATTATCCCGGTCGGGGACTAGACCGGGGCTAAGGGCCGCGCCCTTAGCGAGTCGTCGTCGCGTCCGGGTAGGACTAGGCCCGGGCGGGCCTACTTATAGCGGGGCTAAGCTGCTAATAAATTTATAAGCGCTTTTAGAAGCGCTAATTAGCTAATTTTATAGTAGGTTAGCGTAGTCTGCTAGTTTAGCTAAAAAGGCTATGCCCTTAGCCGGATTTAAACCGACCTTGGCGTTATAGCTAGCATGCTTTTTAGGCGTATAACTACTATACTATAAGGGTTTAATAAATAATAACAAATAATAAATAGTCTTTATTAAAAAGGAGGTTTATAAAAGGTCTGTATACTAAAAGGTAAAATAGGCTTTAGTCTATATGTAGCTAAAAATTAACGGAAGCCTTAAGGAGGCTTGTGCTGCTACTATAAAATTAAGGGAAGCTTTAAAAAGGCTAAAATTAAGGGAAGCCTTAAGGAGGCTTATGCTATAGCTACTACTATTACTACTACTACTACTACTACTACTACTCTTATTATTATTATATTAAGAAATAGATATAATAATAACACCTTTATATTTAGTAAGGAGGCTTGCTACTATCTTACTATAATAGCTTAGTATCTTTATAAGGCGTTTAATATCGCTAAGATAACCTATTAAAAAGAGAATAGTATTATAGGTGCTAAAAAATATACAATAGTAATTAATATATAATCGATATACTAGTAATTAGCTAACGATCTTTTAGTCTTAGTATAGCGATTATTATACGCTTATCGATAAGCGGCGCGAGCTGCTTACCCGGTTAACCTTAACGCTGCCTTTTAGTATTAATATAGCTAGTCTAAAGTACTAAACTTAAAAAGTATAGTTTAAACTTTAGTTACTTATAGGTAATATAAGCTATATATCTTAGTAATACGCCTTACTTATTATAAAAGGGGAGGTAAGTGCTGTACTAATTAGGATATAGCTAATAAAAAAGAGGGGGATATTAACGTTTCCCTTTTTAATTAATATAAATAAGAAGACTATTTAATAAGTTCACGCGATACTAATAAAGCGTTAATATAAGTAAACGACGGTTTAAGTTTATCCTTTCTTTTATCTTTTTTTTATCTTTTTTTTATTAATAATATAAGGTAGTAATAGCTTAGCTTATAGTTTCTTTCTTTTATTATTATCGTTTTAAGGAGGACTTAGCTTAGCTTTATATTTTCTTTTAGTTATTTACTCTTACTTACTTTTCTTTCTTATTTTATATTTTACTAATTTATAAATAGTTACTTTAACTAAGAATATAGTTAACTAGTAGTAAATTAGTATTAAGTTAGTAAGGAATTATAACTTAATAAGTAAGTTATCCTTATACCCTTAACATCTTAGCCTTTACTTAGTTTTACGTTTTTTCTTTTTCTTAATAGGGTTAGTAAAGTATTTACTAATAGGTGCTTAGCTATTTACTATATTTTTAGCATTAACCTATTAGTTATACTTTACTAGCAATCTTTTTAACTTAATTAAGAAAAAGGTATTGCCTTTTACGTATTTCTTATTTAGTACTTTTTAAACTTCTTATTTACCTTTTTTAGCTTAAAGGTTAAGTATTATTAATAGTTCGGCGCCTTCTTAATCGCTTAGCCTTCTCTTTTAAGGTTTTAATAAGCTAATATAAAATATATTATATATATATAAGTACTTATTTAAAAGAGCAATAATAAGCTTACTTCTTAATAGCTTATAGTACTTAAAAAGGTCTAATATACTTTAGAGATAGCTTCTTTTTCTTATCTTTAAGGCGTAAATTCTTTATAAAGAGCATAATAAGGTTACTAACTTTAAGTAAAAGTAGTTAGTGCTTAAGGTTATAGTACTTTGCTTACGCTTTAATAGCTTTTTACTAGTATTATTTAAGTTATTATCGTAAAGTTTTTAGCTTATTAATTCTTACTCTTACTTTAAGCACCTCCTTTTTTATAATATCGTCTTTAATATTAATATTTAAGTTTAGCTAATTGCTAAAAAAGGCCTTATTAAGGGATAGCTTAAGAGTAATATTAGTTACGTTATTATATATAAATTATACTACTTAAAGAAAGAACGCCTAGTTTATCTATTTTAAATTTATAAAGTATTTTAAGTAATAGTATACTACTTAATCTATACGTTTTATTTACTTATTAGTTTAAAGGTAAAACGCTATTAATAACCTATACTTTACTTATAAAATAAAATATAAGTTTAATTAAAACTTATTAGTAAATAGTAATTCTTTATTTATAACTATGCTTTTTAAGGGCCTATATACTAACTTAACGTTATAATAAAATGCCCTTACTAGCTTAAGCGCGTTTATTATCTTAAAATATAAAATAAAGAGGTAGTACTTAGTATATTAGTTTACGATTATTAGTATTACGTTAACTTCTCGTCTTTTATATTATACTTTTAGTAAACTTATTATAAAGTCTATTAATAGTTCCTCTTATAGTTATATAAGGTATAGCAATAATTATATAGCGCTATAAAGGTAATACCTCCTTAATATAGCGCTTTAATATACTAAGCGTTCTTAAATATATTAATTAATATCCCTTACTTTATTCTCTTAGTAGAAATTTCTTAATAGTAATTTACTTATTTATCGGCCTTAAAAGTATCTTATTAATAGGTTATTATAATAAAGTTATATTAACTCTTACTATAAAGTAGTATTAAAAAGTACTACGATTTATTCTTTTTATAATAGTAATTTATTTAGTCGTAATAACTAAAAATACTTCTTTTTTAAAAAAGTCTTTAATTACTTTTCGTTAAGTAATTACTATATCTTCGCTTTAAGTACGTTTTAGTAATTTTAATAAAGTATTAAGAACTTTTATAATGTATACTAAAAGGCTATAAGCTATATCTTTTATAGTCTTTATTAAAAGTAGCTATTTATAACTAGCTTTCTTTTTAGCTTATATAGTTAGTTATTTAAAGTCCGCTTTAAGTTAGTAGTAGTTCGTTATATAAAAGCTTATATATTTTCCTTATATAAAAGCAACTCGCTATACTTATACTAGCTTAAGATTAAGCTTTTCTTAACTTATAAAGACTTCTTATTATCTCTTTACGGATTATTAGCAATTATATAATTTATTAGTACTAGCTTTAACTAAAGCTTTAATAATAACCTTATAGATAAGGGCTTCTTGCCTTTATATTTAAATTTCCTTAATAGTATATTAGCCGGGTTTAACTTTATTACCTTATACTTAATTATAAAGTCGAATAATACTAAGTATATATACTATTATGCTTATCTTAAATTAAGGCAGGTTTAGTATATAAACGTTTAAAGGTTAAAGTAGTTAAATAAGACCTTTACTTATTACGCGGCTCCTTAAATATAGTATTGCTAGTATTAAAATAACTTTATAATAGTAAATAGTTCTTAGTCTAGGACTTTATAGTTTAACTTAGCCTTAATAAACTTTCTTAACTAAAATATAGTTAAATAGTAGCGACCTTTATTATTAAGCTGAAATAAAATACTTACTATTATATATTATAATATATTAGTTTTAATTTAAGTATACCTCTTTAAGTCGTAATATTAAAGTAAGGGTATATTAGTAAATATATCCTTTTAGGACTTAAACGCTATAAATTTAGTTACGTTTACGTCTACTTTTCTTAGCTTTTTATTATTACTATTACCTTTTAGTAGTATAGTAAGAGGTGTTACTATATAGAAGTAGCGGTAAATAAAACAATAGTAGTAGTTTTAAAACTTAAAGAAGACTTAAATATCTTTATAAGTATTAAGTACTAGCTATTTAGCGATTACCGTTACTTATTAAAGATTTACTAATACCTTATTAATTAATAAAATAAAACTAAAGAACTTACTTAATTACTAATAGAATATATATTTAAATAGCTTTATAAATAGTTACGCTATACGTCGCCTCTTTATAACTTATTAAAGGTATTTAGTATATTCCTTTTTGATTTATAAGAAGATAAGGATATTAATAAGATATACTATATATATAGTATTAATAAGGCCTTTTAACGCTTAATTAATATAGCTTTAAAAATTAGCTAAAGTATTAATTAAGCTAAATAGCATAATAATGTATTTAAAGTGTCTATAGCGTAATTAAAAAGGTATCTTTTACTTATTACCTTCTTTTATATAGATATATTAGTATACGTTTAATTGAGGAGCAAATAGGTGCAGAAGAGAGCAGGCTTGTAGCCACGAGTGAGGGGATCACAGAGATGCAAAGAGTGTGCGAAAAGGTGAAGAAATGGGTGAGATGTGTGTGTGTAAGGTTGATAATCTGTCTAAGGTGAAGGGGGGACCAAGGCTTCCTTATATAGACAATTCTCAAGCTACAAGTGACTTGAGTGATTTGGAAAAGAGCCCCCTGTCCAGCGCAGTCATGCATAGTGGGCCAATAGCTGTTGTTAGGTCAATATTGTATTTATAAGCCTAGGGATTAATCCAGCAAGGAATACGAGGTGGCGCAGCGACTTGGCACGGATCATGCATATAGTCTCCACACACACCTCTTCCTAATCTGCTCATATCTTGCTTATGTGTAGGTGGAATAATACAAGGAAATATGTATAGTATGCAGGATTGTATAGCGGATTTAATGTATATTTCAGCGTATTAATGTTATGTGTTATTTATGCTGTATTTGGCCTATAGGCTGCGGGAGAGTATATTTTACTCCCTTATACGTTTTAAATATTAATCCTAAAAAGGAATTTAGCTCTTTAATAACGGTTAAGGGTCTCCGAAATAAAAGGTAAAGGGTACTAATTCTTTTATATAACGCGGTTAAGTTTTTATTAGTCTATATAAAAATAAAAGCTACTTACTATCTTTCTTTAAAATAAAAAGAATTAGTGCGCTTATTAAGCTTTATAATTCCCGGATAATACCGCGTTTTATAAAGTTACTAATCTAATCCCTTAATACTTATAATTGATTATAAGATAAAGGGTAAATTAATTTAAAAGGTAGTTTTATACTAAAAGTTAAGTTAATTGCGTAATCTATTCTTTTTTTAATAAGTAATAAGTTAGACTTATTTACTAAGAATATATCTTTAAATCGGTATAAACTTAGTAGTATTTTAGTTTATTCTCTCTCCGGAATCCCTTTATCGTTGTCTTTATCTAGCAATAAAATTATCTTAAAGTTAGTAGCGATTATATAAATATAGGCCTCGTTCCGACAATCCTTTATAAATTTTCGTAGACTTTATAAGGTGCCGCTGCTAATATAGTACTTAAACTACAATTGCTTTTTTTATAGAATAATATAGATTTTCTTATCTATAATTACTATAGTTAACTATAAGATTAGTATAGAGTTATTTAGCGTTAACTTATTAATACTAATATAATACTAAGTTATTATCGTTTCGGTACCTCTTATATTAATAATTCTTACTAAAACTTCTTAAACCTTATAATCGTTTACTTAATTATCTTTTCGGTACCTCTTATATTAGTAATTCTTACTAAAACCTCTTAAACCTTATAATCGTTTGCTTAATTATCGCTTAGTCTTAAGAGCTTAAGATATAATAGTAAAACTTATAATAAGCTTTATTAACATATAAAATACACGTTTATTAAGTATACTATACTATAAGTATTTAAATATACCTTTATATTTATAAGGTTTCGCCTTTATAGTATTCTAGGAGTTTATAATAGCTCCTTTTTAGGTACTAATATAATTAAAAAAGAGGCGTTTACTTTAACCTTTAAGCGTTTCCTTAAAAAGCGGCTTTAATATATAAAGTATTCGCTAAAGTATTTATAGTTAAAGCTAAGGTATACTTATTTATATAGTAACCTAGCTTATTATATTTAAAATAAATAACCCCTTAGTTTTAAGACAAGCCTTAGCCTTAGCCTTGCCCTTTTTTATAACCTTAGCCGCGGCTACGTTAAGGGGTATTTAAATATAAGTCTCCTTTTATTATTATTAAAGTATTAATAATACCTTAGTAATAAAAACCTTCTAACTACTATTTATTATAGCCCTTTTTATAGTAGGAATTTCCTTAGTTAAAGGATCTTAAACTTATTCTATATTATCTTAATTTAAAGCTTATGCTTAAACGGCGTTTCTTACTATTTATAGTATCTTAATAGCGTTAAGCTACTTAAACTAGCTTTTCTTTACTATACTTATAAATAAGTATTAAATAAAGGTTAAGTTACTCTTAAAGCTTTAGTTATAACTTAGCGAAGAACCTTAATAACTATATTTACTTTAATAGCCGCTTAAAATATCGTTTAATAAAGTTAAGATAAAGGCTAAACTTTAATAAAGGCTATATATCTCGCTACTAAGCTTTTTCTAGCTATATTACTAAGAGTATTTCTCTATTTAATATATTTTTAATAAGTATAAGTATCTATTCCTTAAAATAAATCTAGCTTATACTATATTATTCTTAATTAATCAGCAGCTATTCTTTTAAGTATTAGCGCTATCTCGCTTAATAATCGGTATATATATAATCTACTATAAATAGGATTTTAACGTCGTTTTAATAAAATCGTTAAGGTATAGCTTTAAACGTATCCTTTAAGTTATAAAGCTAGTTAAGTCGTTTTTAAGAATTAGTTAGTTAAGCTAGTTAAGTAATATTTTTAAGCTTTACCTCGCTACGTTAATTAACTGCTAAATTTAAGGAGTCCGATTAATAACGCCTTTTCGATTAGTTAAAGAGTAAACCTCCTTTTTCTTCTATTTTCTCTTCAAGCTATATAATACGCTTTTATAACCGTTAAGTCTTTTTTAGTTCCTTAATATAAGTTTAAAAGGCCCTTTATTTTTCTTAAAGTAGCGAGGACGAAGTATTTACTAATAAGGATATTCTTAATAGCACTTTTATTATCTTAAGTATAAAGGGTATTTAGTTAAATTCGTTATTTAAATAAATCTCTTATACTTATAAGCCTTAATTAAGGTTATATTAGCTTCGCCGTGCTAGTTTAGCACTACTTTACGATCTTTTCGCTAATATAATCTTTACTAAGTAATTTAAAAAAGAAACTTTAAAAGTTATAAGGAGATAGTCTTACGATACTATTAATTAAGTAATAAAAATAGTAAATAGTACGATAAGTTATAGTATTGCTTAGCTACTTACTTTATTATAAGATTTAAGCTTATAAAAAGGTGAGTCTCTTAGCTTTAATCGCGGGGGCTTATTAACTACTTATTTAGTTAAGACTAAAAGCGGGGCTTCTTACTTAGCGTATTCCCCGCACTTAGTTAGCTTATACTATTAATACTATTCTTATACTCTACTTAGTAAAGCTTTAACTTTAAGTTAAGGTTATTAAGAAAGTTATAAAGCTTAAGGGGCTTATTAATTATTTAGAATTTAACAATCTTTTATAAAACTTTAATTAAATTAAAGTTAAGAAAATAAGCTAGCTAGTTTATTAACTAAACCTGACTTTTATTAGCAAATTTATATAGCTATACTTATATAATTACTACTTTATATACTTAGGCGTTATCTTAAGTAAAAATAAGGCTAAGTTTAACTATTATTAAAAGCTACCTTTAAAAATATATTAGTATATAGCGGCTTATAATACGCCTATTTTAAGCAATAAAGTATTTTATTATTAATATAAAAAAAGTCTGCTAATTAAAAGCAAATATAGCTTAAATATTTAAGAATATTAATTAAGCTTTACTTATAAATTAACGTGCTTTTAGTAAAGCCGCTAAGTTATTATTATAAAAAATAAGTTTTTAAAAAGTCGCATTGAAATATATATTTAAGCAAAATACCTACTTAGTCTTCTTATTCTCCTTATATATAACTATAGTCTTATTAAAAAAGATTTAATTATACTATAATATAGTTAGCTTTTTGATATAATATATAGCTTAGTCTTAATAATAAAGTAGCTGCTTTTTTACTAAGTTTTAGCTATTAAAGTATATAGTAATAAATAATCTTATATTTTTAAAAGTGTTAAACTAAAGTCTATATAAATTACTTTAAATTAACTTATTTAAAAAGTAAAAAGTTAAAAATAAAAAGGTCTTACTTAATATATTAAAAAATATATCTTTTATATAAGTTATTAAAGAAAAAAGGCCTTTTAAAATAAGAGATTAAAACTACGCTTTTTTATATTTAGTACTATTTAATAATACTATATATAGTATATAAAGAAAGTCCCTTTTTAAGCTAATAATACGCGCTATTAGCTTTAAATTATATACTATTATAATCCTTATTCTTTTATAAAGGCTTTAGTATTTTTAAGCGTTATTAAAGTTATAGTTATTAATTAATTTATTATAAAAATATAAGTATATTATAAAGGAGGGAGCATAAGCGCAACGCGCAGGCAAGGTTAACCGTTATTTTTTCCGACCCACTGTACCTATATTTTTGCTAGCCATCGCGATAAGGGGAAACTTTATAATACTTAAAAACTGAAATTCTACTGTTCTAAGAATATTGCAAAAAGGGGTATATCTATTAGACATTATGTCTAGACAATTCGAGACGCGGCGCCGAACAAGACTACCTGGGTATCTATCCCTCCAACATGGTCCGCCAGACCGACACCCCGATGGCATCAGTCCATACGCTCTGATAGCGACTTGATGACCCTGCTGTAAAACTTGGAGGCATGGGACCGTGGAAATGTAATCTCCTCAACTAGGTAATCTGGCAGTAGCTCCACGAGGTCAGAATCCCGGTCCGCGTCCAATTGCGGCCTGTATGTCAGTTGGACGTCCTCGTAGTCGTCAGTTCGGCTGCCACGTTCCAGAGCCAGCTTAAAGTGCAGAGCTGTCGATCATCATGGGTCAGCATCATCAAACGCCGCCTGATGCGGGAAAAAGTTCACCTACTTCCGTTTCGACCAGTCTGGATGCAGTCGAACAAGTCTTCCTCGTCTCCACGCCTCAACCCCCTCACAATGAGACCCGTCAGGTCGCCATAGAGGTCCTCCTTTGCTTGTGCTACCTGCACCATCTCTGGCCCCCCAGGTTTACAACCTACAGCGCCGGGCTTCCTCGTACTGTTTCCAATGGCGGCGCCTGTCTCGGCATTTCTACTGGCGGCCAGTTTCGCAGACAGCGTTGTAATTTCGCTTCGCGCCTCGGAAAGCGCCGCCACTAGTCCATCGATCTCTGCCTTGAGGCTGTTGCCATTGGCCTCACTGCACCCAAGTCGATGCCTCAAGTCCTGGCCTTGTTCGACCAGTTCCGCCTGTGCTGCGACATCTTCCTTGAGCTGCGAAATAAGTTTGTTCGAGGCTGCTCATGTACCCGTGTCAGCCACCCGTCTGTGACTGCCACTTATTTGAACACTTACCCGCAATGTTTTTTCTCGCTTGCTTTCTTAGGCGGTCGAAAGTGCGTTCCGCCGCCTTTACGCCCACTTCGCGAAGATCGCGATGCCGCATCTCTAGATTCTCATACCTCCTGGTGAGATCTCCCAAGCGTCTCCGCACCAAAATATTCTCGAAGCCATTTCCAGCGGTCGCGTCTTCCGGCTTCACTCCGAGGTCGACAGCTAGGAGCTCGTCGTAGAATGCAGGACCATCTTGTCTTTCATCGGTTCGCAAGAGATCCACTTCTTGCGTCTCAGGAATCTCCACAATCGTCGAACAGTCCGCTAGGTTGGTAGTAGGTTCATAGGTGGCCGCTTCGCCAGCCTTGAGCTTGTTTGGGTTCCTCGACGGTCTTGTCCGCACACGGCTGGACTTTCCCGAGCAGGACACGGTCCTGCCGTTGCCCGCTCGCGTTTCCGTGGTGCCGTAGTGGAGTGCCTTGTTCCCAGAGTCCGAGGGCCCTACTGGAGTACTGCTCTGGGCTTGTCCGGCTAAGAGTTGCCTTGCCGACGTTGAAACAGCTGCCTCGCCCCTTTTGCTGGATCCACGGGTCGCTTTTGGGGTAGGCTTTGTGATCTTGTTGCTGGCGCCAGGAGGTCGCCCTCTTGCCCTCTTTCTCGTTGTCAAGGGCTTAGAGTCCAAGGAAACACAGCTCAAATCATCAATATCTGCTCCTGGGTTGGGTAAGCTGCTAGCTGCTTTGGCTCGTGGCGCCATAGCGAGCCGAGAAGGAGTCGAGTGCGTTATCCGAAAAGCTAAAGTCGCCGAGCGAGAGAGGTGTTGAGCAGCGAAGAACTGCGACAGACGGAAGAATATTCCAATCTAGCAAGGTATTGTGGCAGGGGTGGGGGGATATACTGCACATAGTACAGAGTATGTACATATGTACAGAGTACAATATACATATTTCCGTTTTGGTAAAATGTAAACAACCTCAAGATCAGGGTGCCTAATGAATGAGAGTTTTACTATTTACACTCACACATATCTCTATTTACACTCACGCCCCATTTTAAAGATACGTACCAGCGCCAGCCCGCCCCGCCAGCTTATAGTGCCCGCGCCTGGCAAGTACCCGTACCTTCTAAATGCCCGCGCCTATACACACGCAGCCCACACGCAGCGCTCTCGGCTATAGCTTAATTCGCTTATCTTTAAAGCTCTCGCGAGATGCGCGCATAACGCGGCCCGTTAATTAATCCGGGCCCTCTGCCGGTGCCGCGGGCGAAGATGTGGGTGCGCCCTCAATGCCGGCGCTGGAGAGCTTTAAAGGCAGTGCGGGCGAGGGTCTTATGTGTGTATGTGGGC
>JAPEBW010001151.1:0-29650 GCA_027405785.1 Ophiocordyceps robertsii | reverse complement strand
ATAGCTTATACCTTAAGTTTAAAGCAAGACGTTTAACCTATAAGCCGCCTATTATAAAACCCTTATCGTTTCTCGACTAATAAGTAGCCTTATATAATTTATTAGGTTTATAATTTACGGCTAAAAAGGGAAAAGAAGACTTAGTGCGAATTATTAAACTAAATAAAGTAAAGGTATCTTATTATGCGGATTTCTTAAGTTAAAACTAGCTAAAGAAGAAAAAAGAAAGAAAGGAAAGAAGTTAAGAGAGGGAGGGGGAAAGACCTTCTTTTATACTTTTTAAGGCTACTAAAAGACTTTTCTTTTATATGCTTTTATATGCTAATCTATAACCTATACCTTATATAACTTATAGGGTTATTAAACTACTTCTTAGCTTAATAAAAATAGCTTATACTATTTTTATTACGAGTTATAAGTAATATACGCTTTATTACTTATAAGTAGCATATAAAACTAAATATCCTTATCTTAAAACCTTTTATAAGATTTTATCTTTTTTTAAAGGGAGGCCTCTTACCTTAACTTTATATAAGGTATTAGTCGATTATATAAGGTATCGGTCGATTTATTTAATACTAATCCTATTACTAGCCGAAGTTAGCTTAAGCTTATTATAAGCGTATTTAACTTATACCGCTTATAACTAATACTAGCCGTCTTTAACTATTATGCTATATCGTTTCTCTTAATAATTACTAGTCTTTATTTTAATAGTTATAACTTATAACTAGCGGTATTTACTTTACTAATTACTCCTTTATATTTAGCAGTATCTACTTTACTAAATATTAGTACCTTTAGTACTTAGGATTACTAAGAAAATAGGGTTTCCGTTATATACTCCCCTCTTTAAGGTTTTTTTAAACTTAGGAAGATAAACGTCCTTTTCTTTAAAGTTCTTTTTAACTTTAAGAAGTTAGATAAAATAATTAAAGAAATCTTACTTTAAAAAGAGTAACCTTAAGAATTCTTTAAAGAAAGTCTTACTATATTCTTTATAGATCTTTCTTAAATAAAGAGAATCCTATCTTAAAAAGAATATATACTAAGTTATATAGACTTCATAATAAGGTTTTTTCCTTACTAGATTTCCTTTTACTTTTACTATCTAAGGATAGTAAAGAAATCCTAGCTTAAAAAAGCTAATACTTTTACTTAAGGGTTTTATTAATTAAAATCCTTAACTTTTATTAAAGTATTTTTTAAGTGCTTTATAGGTTCCTAGGTATTATCCGAACTAGGATAATCTTTTTACTTTACTTAATAAAGGTATTCTTAATTTTCTATCTTATTAGCGAGTATAGCCTTTATTATATACTAGCTTTTTTAAATTCTTTTTAAGTCTAGCTCTCTTACTACCTAAGTTTCTTATAAAGTCGGCTTTAATAAAGATATATAAAATCAAGGTAAATAAGTAGACTAGTTAAAAGTTTTAACTTATAGTTAACTTTTCTTATTTTCTTTATAACTTTAAAATGTCTTATCTTTATATAATTTAAAGACTTATTAAGTCTATTAGTTTTAAGATTCCTTATTAAAAGATATACTTTATTGCCTTTAGATAAAGAAGGTTTTAAAGACTATCTTTTATCGTAATAATACAATATCTTCTTAGCAATATATTTTAAATCTAATTTTATAAATCTATATAAGTTAACTATCTTCTTAGAGTTTAATATAGCTTTTTCGACTATAACTTCTTTAAGCAAAAAAAACTTATAGGCTTTTAATATTCAGCTATAATTCGCGAATACCGGAGTATTTTTAATAAGCTTAAAATAGGAACTACTATACGCTAACTATACTATAAGCAATTTAAAAAGCTAATTATCTTATTAATAATTTATATAGCCTTTATAGTATAACTTAAGTGTTTAATTTAATCGTTTTATTATTCTGTTTATAATAAGGTAAAAAGCAGTAAATAATTTATACTTTATAACTAAAGCTTATATTAAGCCTTACTAGAAATTTAAAGTAAATTTCCTATCCTTATCTAAAACAATCGAACTTAAAAGTCCTTAATTAGCTATAATATATCTTATAAAAGTTTAAAATAAACTTTTCTATATCTAAAGCTTTATATATTAAAATAAAATAGCCATACTTTATAAAACGATTAACTATTACTAAAATAAAATCGTATTTTATACTAATTATAAAATTTATAGACTTTAGTAATTTTATAATAAAGTGCTATAAAGAGATAGTGCGATAATACTATATTGCTAAAAGGTCTCGCCCCGGCCTTAATTAAAAGTTAGGACGGTAATTATTATCTATATACTTATATCTTATATACTAATATATAAGTAGCTAGAACGCTTTTATCTTACGTTCCGTAATAATTACCGCCTTAAAAGGAAAGACGATAACGTCCTCGTTATTTATAAGACGGGACCTCCCTAGTTTATTAAGCCGGTAGCTAGAAGCTACGCACGCTTATATTATTCCGCGCGCTTAAGGGAGCCTATTTCCGTATAGAATTATAGGTTTACTTTCTCGCGCGGGAATTAAACCTAGGCTAAAGAAATTGCTACTATTTACTATAAAGAGATAGTGCGATAATACTATACTGCTATAAAGTCTCGCCCCGGCCTTAGTTAAGGGTCTAGACGGTAATTATTGTCTATATGCTTGTATATTGTATACTAATATATAAGTAGCCGTAATGCTTATATCTTACGTTCTATAATATAAAGTCTAAAGCTAGAAAGTCTTAAGGTCTTAACGGAACCTTTATAAGAATTAAGTTACTATAAAGCTTATATTATATAGCCTTGCTTTTAATATATATATTATATAACTTAAAAACTCTTTAGACTTTATTATAGAGGTTATAGGTATTATATTAGTTTTTAATCCTATTATATCTTTTCGTAATACCTTAATATCTATATAAAGGGTGTGAATAAAAATCTATTATAACTATTTTCTTAGTCTTTAAAGTAAATAATAGCTTATTTTTATAAAACGCTATTTTTCCTTCTTACTTAAAATTCTTATATGTTTTCTTATTTAGGGTCTTATAAGAATTCGTAAGTAATTTTAAAGTATTAAGATCTTCTTAACTATTAAATAGTATATATAACTTTTTTAACTTTAAATTACTATAATTATTTAAAAATAATAAGGTCTCTTTATAAGGCTCTTATTTATTGTTAAGGTTTAGTTGTCGGCTAATTATATTAGCTAAGGTATTTTTAAAACCTTTTTTATAAATAATCTTATAATTAAATTCCGAAAGAAATTTAGCTTATCTTATTTACTTAGTATTTTACAACTATATTATAGCAAAATAATTAATATTCTTATAATCTATATAAATCTTAAGTTTATATTTATTCCTTAAGATATAGTATTGAAATTCTTTAAAAGCATATATAATAGCTAAGAACTCTTTATTATAAATAAGGTAATAAATCTCTATACTTACTAGCTTTTTAAAATAAAACACTACAAGTTTAAGAATATAATTCTCATCGCGCTAGCTTAGCTATACGCTTAATATAAAATTAAAAGCATCCGTTTTTAACTTTAATAGCTTCTTTATATTATAAGTATTTAATTTAAGTTCTTTAATAAGAAATCTTTTAATCTTTTTAAAAGCTTTATTTAATTTTAAGTTTTACTTAAAAAGGTCTATTTTAGCTTTTTATAATACTAAAAGAATTAGTATAATTATTTTATCAAAGTGTAATATAAACATCCTATAATAATTTATATATTCTTTAAAGCTTTGGATTTCCTTAATATTTATAATAATTAGCTAATCTTAAATTATAAAAATCCTTTATAAGTTTATCTTTATATAAAAAGGAGTAATAATATATACTAAAAATTCTACTTCTAATATATAAAAGCTATATTTCTCCGTTTAGTATATAGGCTAGCTTTTTATAACGCTTTTAGCACTATATTAACTTTTTTATAGTATTGCTTTAGCGTATTAAAGTATATAAAAATATTATCGAAATAAACTGTATAGAAATAGTCTAAATAAGGATTTAATATACTACTAAGTCTCTTTTAAAAGGTTACTAGTATATTAATTAATTCTAAAGGTATAACTTAAAATTCGTAAAGTCTATATTATATTTTAAGGCTATTTTAAATTCGTTTCTTACTTTAATACGTATTTAGCTATAAGTAGATTTAAGGTTAACTTTCGTATACTACTACTTATAAACTAGTCTATCTCTTCTTTCGCTTATAAAAAATATTAAAGTCCGGTCTTTTATTATATCGTTATTTATCTTTTTAAAAATAATATAAAGTTAAGTTATTTCCTTATCTTTACTATTCTTTTAAGCAAATAGTATAAGAGCTCTATACGTTAATTAAGACTTCTTTAATATAACCTTTTATAGGGTTTCGTTAATATATTCTTTTAATAACTTTAAATACTTTTTTTCTAAGTTATATATCTTATAGAATTTAAGCTTAAAGACTTAAAGAGGACAAAAGATAGGCTATAGCTTATACCTTAAGTTTAGAGCAGGACGCTTTAACCTAAAAGCCGCCTATTATAAAACCCCTATCGTTTCTTAAACAATAAGTAGCCTTATATAATTTAATAAGTTTATAAATTTCGGCTAGAAAAGGAAAAGAAGACTTAGTATAAATTACTAAACTAAATAAAGTAAAAGTATCTTATTATACGGATTTCTTATATTAAAACTAACTAAAAAAAAAAAAAAAAAAAAAAAGTTAAGGGAAAGAGAAAGAAAGACCACTTTTTATACCTTTTTAAAGCTACTAAAAGACTTTCTTTTTATATGCTTTTATATACTAATCTATAACTTATACCTTATATAAATTTTAAGGTTACTAAACTCCTTCTTAGCTTAATAAAAATATCTTACGCTATCCTTATTACTAGGTATAAGTAATATACGCTTTATTACTTACGACTAGCTTATAAGACTAAATATCCTTATCTTAAAACCTTCTACGAGATTTTATCCTCTTTTAAAAGAAAGCCTCTTACCTTAACTTTATATAAAGTATCGGTCGATTATATAAAGCATCGGTTAATTTATTTAATACTAATCTTATTACTAGCTTAAGCTAGCTTAAGCTGATTATAAGCGTTTTTAACTTATACCGCTTATAGCCGATACTAGCCGTCTTTAACCGTTAAGCTATATTGTTTCTCCTTATAACTACCGGTATTTACTTTAATAATTATAAATTATAACTAGCGGTATTTACTTTACTACTTCCTTTTTCTATTTAGCGGTCTTTACTTTACTAGATAATAGTACTTTTAGTACTTAGGATTATTAACAAAATAAGGTTTTTATTATACCGCTTAAGTTAAAAGCGGCCTTAGCTTAACTAAGCCGCGTTAAACTACTAAATAAGTAAGATATACTTATTATAGTAAGCGTACTTTTTTTCTTATATAAAGTTATAAGACTTTTTATAAAGCGGACAAAATGTAAATAAGGGGAGGTTTTACTTTAAACACTCCGGTTGTTTCTTTTTATATAAAATATTAAATTTTTAAAAACTTAGTTTAAGTATTAAGCGTAAACTTAATAATAATACTAATATACTAGCTATTACTTATAACTAGCTTATTAAAAAAATATTCCTTATCTTAAATCTTTTTATAGGGTTATTTTTTATAAAAGGCTTTTTACTTTAGCTTAATATAAAGTATTAATTAATTATTAATCTTTTAATACTTGTTATTAGCCGAAGCTAGCTTAAGCTATATATAGCTATATTTAGCTTATATTACTTATATTTAATACTGGCTATTTTTAACTATTAAGCTATATTATTAAAAAAGTAATAATATACACGAAGTTTTATATTATACTTAAGACCTATAATACCTATAAAGAAGCAATAACACGTACGGAGTGTTATATTTAAGACTTATAATACTTATAAAGGGGCAATAATACGTACGAAGTATTAAAGAGGATATAATAAGGGGCTATTTATATATATATATATAAGGGTATTCGTTCTCTTTTTTAAAAGGAATAACGCAGAATATAACTAATAAGTTCTTCGTTTAATTAGTATATATATATTTACTCGAAAGATTGTCTATTTAATACTAATTAGTAACTATACTAAACCCTTAGCAATAATTATAGATTAGTAAGAGTAAAGAGATAAAAAGTAGTAAATATAATAGTAACTACCTAACGTGCTAAGTTCTTTTTTAGGTTATATAGCGCTAAACTTAAGAGAAAAGATTAACCTTATTAATAACGTTAAGAACGTACCCTCTCTACTAATAAAAGAATAGTATTATAAGATAATAACCTATCCTCCGGATCCCCCGCTTCCTTAGTATATAGATCCCTCCTTTAACTAGATGTTGTAAATAACGATCTTACATCGTATAATAAGATAACTATATATAGTAAAATCCTACTATAAGTTTAAAAGAAAGCAATAAGCCCGGAATACGAAGATACTGTCCTTAACATAACGACCGGTTTTTTTAGTACTAAGCTTACTATATACGTTATACGTATTATATATAATACTATATAATTCGGTATAAAAAGGAAGAGCCTTATTAATCATATTTACTTTAAACTCGCAGACTAAAAGACCTTTTAATTCTTATAGATTTACTATATACCGCGGAACTATATTACTAAGAAATAAATTAATATCTTAAAAGCTTATATAGTTAATCTAATAAAATAAGCTACCCCCTTTTAACTTAGTTAGACCGTAATATTAATATTAATCCTAAGTACTTATATCTCCATACCTTAAGAATAATACTTTAAGACTTTAAGCATAATCCCTTATCCGGCCGGTATTAGTACGGTTTAGCTAAGAACCTATAGATATAACTACCTTAAATAGCCGACTATACCGATAAAGATTAATTACCCCGATAGTCTCGGACTTATATAAACTCCTACTTATCCGGACTATTAAGAACGGACTAATTACCCTAAATAAGGTTATAGCTTTTTAAAAAGGATAGTATATAAACTAAAACTACTTTAAAAACCTATATAATATCTTAGCTAATAAAACAAAATATTTATTAGCTATTGCTATTATATTAGTATTATAAAAAACTAATTCTATATAGTACTACTAAATATCCTTTTTAAACGTGCTTAAGAATATTACCTTTACTATATTTAACTAAATAGCACGTTTTACGAAATATACTATAAGCTAGATAACTACTTTAATACTTATACGAACTACTCTTAATACTAAGCGGATTAGACTTTAATAATATTTTAAATAGTATAATAAAAAGACCTTTAAAAGAGCCTCTTTAAGACCTTTAAGGACTTTATTAATAAACTACGCCTTATCTAAAAGGCACTTAAGAAAGACTACTAAGAAGACGTATAACTATATACTATAATTATATAAGTATGCCATAAAGTACTAAAACTAAAAAGCGTAATAATTCTTTAAGAAAAAATATATAAAGCTTTATTAACTAGCTATAATCTATACTTTTAATTGCTATAAACCGTATAATAATATAGTACTATATTAATAGGAGATATAATAATAATAAAACCCTTATTAAGTAATATAATCTCTTATTACAACCTTAACTATTATTAAGATATCTTATAAGATAATCCTGCGCTTTTTATATATATATATAAAGAGAATACTTTATCTATAAGAAAATAAGATATTAATTAATAAATTATTTATTACGGAATCTAGACGGCCACGCCCGGACTCCTTACTTTACTCTTAAGGCGCCCTATAAAACCCCGCGACGGGAACGCCCGGAGCACGTACTATAAAAGCTCGCTTAAGGAGATACGACGAACATTACCGGTTAGACCCCGCTAAGGTTTCCGGGATATAACTACGGAGGGTTAAGAGCTTACCTAACTATAGTTTATAACGTCTTTAACTATAGAAAACACCGTAAAAACTATTAAGCGGACTCCGCCGGTATCTTTAAGGGATATTTAAGGATTTCCGCGGGATATCTTAACTATAGTTCGACCCGTTTTTAACTATAAAGGCACCTTAGAAGATATAGGATAAACCTTACCGCGATTTTTAAGGGATATTTAGGGATATTTAGGGGATTTCCCTAACTATAGTCTATAGTGTTTTTAACCGGGCTTATACTTAGTTTTTTAAGCGATTTTACGAGGATATCTACGGTTTATCTATATACTACGGATAAGTATAGTTAAAGATCCTTAAAATTAGCTTAAAGAACTAAGTATAAAGTAGCTAGCTATGCTTTTAAGAATAAATAAGCTTTTTACTATTTTTAAACCCTTATATATATTTACGTGCGGTAATTAGTTTATTATACCGGCTTAACCGGTGGTAATTAGTCCGTAGTACCGGCCTTAATCGGCGGTAATTAGTCTATAGTACCGGCCCTTACTAGCGGTAATTAGTCCGCGCCCTGTCCCCCTATCCTCGCACCGTAAGGCGTAGTATTATCCCCTTTTAATATTAATAAAGGCTATACGCTAGTACTTATAAGTATATAAAGAACTTAACTAAGAATAACTACTTAATAAAGAATTTAATGCTTTCTTAACCGTATTTAAAGGAAAAGCCCTCTTTTTCTTAATTAATATTCTTAAAGATATATATAAAGGTAATAACGAAAAGTACAATATTAACCTAGCGATAAGGGAGATAACTACTACGTATATAACGAATATAGCATTCTTTTACCGCTTAACTAGTAAGGATATTTACTATATAAAGAATATTAATAAACCTACCTCTTAATTTCTCTTTATTAATAGCTATACTATAGCATACTAAGGGGAACTTTAAGATATAGGAGTAGTATAGGTCTTAATAGTTAGCTGCGCTTAAGTAAAGGCGTATATATAAGAATACCTTAACGCTATAAAAGTAAACTAAACCTTTAAAAGCACGATAATTAAATTCGGAAATACTAGTACTTATATAGTAATTAGAACTATTACTTTTACAAACCCGCTTAGCCTTATTATATACTATATCCTTAATACCTTAACCCCTTTCCTTTTTTATTTAAAGGATATAGATAGACTTAGCGTATACTTTAATAATATATATAACTTTATCGTACGATAAGATAGTATAATAATTCTTAATATCCGTAAATAAGGATACTCTTTCTTTAATATTAACTATAAGAAAGCGTATACTTACTTTATAGAACTATAACTTCGCTACCTTTATTAATAATTCGGCTATCTAAGTATAACTCGATTATATAACCTCTTTCGGAATGCTAGATATTCCGATATATTATACTCCTTACTTAAGAAAGTATAATACTTTTGCTAATAATGCTAACTTTATAACTAAGCTCTTAGAAGATTTAAATTCTTTATTAAAGACGATATAAATTTTAACTACGAGCTTATTATCGATATACTATACCTTTATAAAAAGGCTAGCTTTATATATTATTAACGGAAGTATATTATTTTAAGTAGCTAATTTCCTTCCCTCCCTCTTTTTAAAAGATATATAAAATATACTCTATCGATATTAAATATATATATACTAAAGACCCCCTAATAATATTATATATAATCTAAGAACGAACTTCGCCTTAAAGGAATTCCGTATTAATGCTTATATCCTTGATATTATATATAAAGAAATGCTTATAAAGGTATATTAAGTAGTTAGTAAAGTTAAACGCGCGTATTAGCTACTTCGACGTGCTTTTAATATTTTATACTACGAATCTTTCCTTAAAATAGATATCTATATAATACTATAAATAGCGGTAAAATCTATAAACGATATAGCCGGTCTTAATAGTCTTATACTAACTTTCCTTATTTTTAGCGCGTACCTAAAAATTAATTCCGACTCCCCCTTATCTCCCGTAATCTTTATATAAGCGAAAGCTATTCAAAAAGCTATAGCTATAGTATAATATATCTATATAAAAACTATAATTAGCTACGCCTTAAATATATATAACGGCCCTTACTTATATAAAGACGTCCTCTTACTTCCTTTATAAAGCCTTATGCTTATATAGCGCGAGAAGTACAGATAAAAAAGACTATTCCCTATTAGTGCGATTAACAGATAAAATATTACTATAGTCTTACTAAGTAGCACGACTATATTTTAAGCAATATATATTAAGCCGTTTTATATAGAATAACCTTTACCGCTTAAAGTATAACTCCGCTTACTATAAGACCCCTTTAAGTATAAACAATTCCTTATATAAAAAGAGAAAAACGCACTTAAACTCTTATTGCAACTTCGTATATAAGGTATAATTACTACGTTTAAAAAACAGTTTAAAGCATTAAACTAAACCGAGATATTAAATCTTAAGGCACGTAAAGTCTTTTCTTTTATTTATTTTAATCTTATTTAATATAAAAACGTATAAATATTTAAGATACAATTAATACGATAAATAAAAAGCAAAAACGATAAACTATATAAGAAGTCTTGATTAGTTATATAAAGGTATATAGATAATAGTAAAGATAAAATCCTTACTTAGTTACTTATTATTTAGTATATAAGCTAAAGACTTTTACTTACCTTTAGTACCTTACTTTAGTTAACGTATAATATAAAAGAAGAACTCCGGGATATTATATAGGCATACGTTTAATTAAATAATACCTTTATAAAGACTATCCTTATATATCTCCCCTAAGAATTAGTCCCTCTTTACCCCCTTAAGATAATTCTTTATATTTATCGCCTTTTATATAGCTTAGTAAAATTAAGTCTTTATTAGTTTAAGATATATTTCTTATACTATAAGATAAACCTTAATATAGTACTATCTTCTTACAACCTATACTTACTTTTTACGATAAACAGCCCTAACTCTTTTAATATTACTAGCCTTTAGACTAATAATACCCTTTCTTTTATAATATATTCTTTTTTATGCCTTAAGGAAGATATACTATATAAAGCTAAATTTCGTAAAAAACTAAAGATAACCTTAATAAAGCAAATACCCCTTAAATTTCATAATATGCATATTTCCTTTATATTTAGTATAATTCTTATTTAATAAAAAGAATAAGCAAAAGACCTATTTATAATATATACGACGGATAGCGATATAGAATAATAATATATTTTATAACGTGCTTAAGCTATATATATCTCTTTAATATATTAACCTTAAGCCTTATATAATTTATCTATTGCCGCTTAAGTATAAGACTTAAAGAACGAAGATATAAAATACCTTAATATACGATTTTATAGTAGATTAATAATTATAATTACGGACTTCGCTTTATCCCCTTTTTACTCCGTATATTATAGCTATATTTTTTATAGACGGATTATTCGCAAATAATAAAGACCTTATATTATAACTTAGTATATTAATTATCTTAAGAAACGAACTTTTACGTACTATAACTTCTTTCTTTATCCTTAGTAATATTTTATATTAGTTATTAATAAAATGCAAATAAGTTATAAGAAGCTTACTTATAAGCAAACTTTATAGGATAGTATAAGGTATTAACCATAGTTTTATATTTTACTTTACGATTTAAAAGATTATATATTTATTTAACCTCCTTAATATACTACTTATCCTCTATATAGACTTACGTTCCTTTTATAACTACTTAGTAAAACTTAGTACTACTAATAAAAAGCGACTTATAATTAATATTATAGTATTATTAGAATCGTACGAACGCCGTAAGATATCTAAAATACGATAAATTAATAATAAAGATAATCCCGCGGATACCTTTATAAAAAATAAGCTAAATTAAGCGCTACGAAATCTCGTTCTTATAAATAAGCTTAACTTTTAAATTAAAGGAGCAGTATAATAAGTATTATAATATAATAAGTCACTTAATACTAGCACGCTATATTTTTAAAATCTACGACTATAAACATAAAATCTCTTAATATTAAGATATATAATATATATAAGAAAGATAAGACTAATTTCCCCCCTCTTTTAAATCTCGTACTATAACGCAGCACGAACTAAAGCCCGCTTACCGATAAACTTAACCTTATTATCTAGCTTATTATTACTAAGCACCTTAATTACCTTAAGACTATCATGAACCTTAATCGGCATATTAGCTATACCGCTAAGCAAACAACGCGCTTAAAGTATAATAAGTCTATCGCTAATAATATAACAATATATACCTTATCCGGCCTAAATATATAATATATAAGCGCTACCTTAATACCTTAATAAAAAGCGGTATATAGCAAATAGATATATACTATATCCCCCTTAATAAGATATATAAGGACAAGGTATATCTAAGCTTTAAAGACTATATAATAATAGCTTAAAAGTACCCTTCCTGCTATACTAGCTTTAAGATAATCCGATTTAGCTAAGCGCTAATAAGAACTTATATAAAGATATCGACCGATAAGCAATAAATAAATATAATTTTAAAGTCCTAAAAAACGTTAGTATAGTATAAGAACTAAAAAGGAAATAGGAGAAACTATATATTAATAGCGACTTTTTTTATAAACTAATAGTTATCTTTATCTCCTATTAAGAGAAGGATAACGCGGTACCGACCTTATATAGCTTACTACTATATCCTGAGGCTAATAAGCTAAATCGATATAATAATAACGCGAGGCAATAAGCTTATAGGCAAATAACGATAGCAATAATAATAATAAAGATATAGAACGTTAAGGGCATAATAAAGGGGTAAAAGACGACTTAGGGCGGTATATATATAATAATAATAATAATAATATAGGTGCGCGGCAAAGAAAATAATAATATTAAAAGAAGAAAGAAAAGAGCTTAAAGAAGGACTATAAAAGAGAATTTATACTACAAAATGTCTATCCGTCCGACTATGTAAAAACATTGCGCGCTAGTTATTATATAGTCGGATAATTAACGTATATATTAGATATAGCGGATTTACACCTTAATAGCCTCCCTATCTTAATATACCCGGTATAAGAGATGCGATAGTAAAAAACCCGCGTATATACTACGGTAAAAACCTATGCCTCCGTCGGGAATCGAATAGGGTGCTGCGCGGAAGCCGGGCTCATAACCACAAAATGTCTATCCGTCTGACTATGTAAAAACATTGCACGCTAGTTATCACATAGTCGGATAATTAACGTATATAGCAGATATAGCGGATTTGCACCTTAACAATACTTATACTAAAGCATACTATATACCGCTAATAAAGGAAGGCTATAGAAAGAGCATACCGCTAAAAGAGAAAATTTCTCTATATAATAAGAAATAATACTAAAGAACAAAACGATAAATTCTTATTTAAGTATATAGTAAAGGATTCTTACTTAAGTATATAGTAAAAGCACGAGATATAAACCCTTATTTAAATATACCTTAAAAGCATAAAGCATAAACCCTTGCTTAAGCAAAACGTAAAGGTATAAAGTATTAGTAAAGAAAAGAACCTTCTACTTATTTAAAAATACACCGCATAAGGAAATGCTAATAAATACTCCTTAATACTTTCCTTAAGAATAAAAAGAAAAAGTGCGAGTGTTAAAAGAGTAATAACACGCATAAAGTATTATATTATACTAAAGACTTACGATACATATAAAGGAGTAATAACATATACGGAGTATTAAGGGGGATATAGTAAGGGGCTATTTATATATATATATATAAGGGTGTTCGTTCCTTTTTTTTAAAAGGGATAACGTAAAATAGAACTAATAAGCTTTTCGTTTAATTAGCATATACATATTTACTTAAAAGATTATCTATTTAACATATATTGTTTATCTTTAAAACTACTAGTATTTACTTTAATAGTTATATACTTATAACTAGTAGTATTTACTTTACTAACTACTTCTTTATATTTAGTAGTATATACTTTACTAAATATTAATACCTCTTAAGTACTAAGGATAACTTATAAAATAGTATTTTTATAATATATAATAAATACTATTTAGTAAAAATGTTAAAGTTAAGGAAAGCTAGTTAAAATTAACTAAGAAGGCATAGTTAGTATATTTAGTCATTAAAAAATAAAGGCTAGAAGTATATTTTAAAGACTAAGAATTATATTTAAAAATTTAAAAGAAAAATAAAAAAGAAACAATTATATAATTATACTATACTTTATTTTACTTATTCTTATTTTAGTTAAATAGTTTTAGTTGTTTAATAATAAAAACTAAAAAGAATATAATAAAGAAAGGAGTATAAGCGTAGCACGCGGGCGGGGACTATTATTTTTACCGACTTACTTTATCTATATTTATCTATAAATTGATATATTTTAAATGCATAAAAGAAATTTATTATTTAATTATATTATACTTTATTATACTTATCTTTTTTTTATTTAATAGTTTCTTTTTATAAAACCCTTTATATTTAACTCGCCTTATACTTATATTTTAAATTATTTTTAATAAAAAGTAGTTTTCTTCGCTAAATTAAAGTGCTTATTATCTATTTAAAATCTAACTATCTTTAATAAATTACCTTAATAATTAAATAGTTATATACTTATAAAGCACAAAATTTATAACGCTAGGGTAAGTTTAAATCTAGATAAAAGTATAGTTCTTTTAGCTAAACTAATAAACCGTGTTAACTTACTATAAAATTAGCTAACTAACGCTTTTAAAAGCGCTTATAAATTTACTAGCAGCTTAGCCCCGCTATAAATAAGCCCGCTTAAACTTAGTCCTACTTAAGTATAATAATAACTTGTTAAAAGCGAGGCTCTTAGCCTTAGTTTAATCTTAAACTAAGAAAATAAAAATCTAGACCGGATAACTAGTAATTCTAATATTAATAACGCGGTGCGGTGCGAATAAAATAACTTAAAAGGGGCCTTTTAAGACTTAGTAAACCTTAAAGCGCCCCCGGCTTAGCTTTAATCTAGTAAATTGATTTAGCCCGCTAAGCTTTATAGCAGCGAAAATAAATTAATAACCTAAAATACGTATTTTAGCAGATAATAAAATACTTAAAAAAAAAGAAATTACTAACTAATAGTAACTAAGAGATATATTAATTACTTACTACGAAGCTAGCTTAATGTTAGTATTATTCCTTAATAGCGGGTTTATAGTAGTTTAAGCTAATTTACGAATTAATTTATTTATAGCCGGCGCCCTCTTTTTTCTTATATTTAATTATAAAGGCTACTATAATAAAACTTAGATTTAAAGAGTAGCAGAAGGTTTTTCCTTAAGCACTTTACTTTTTCATTATATAAAAACTAAGAGATAGCTTAAACACTAAGATTAAGTTTTTAATATAAACTTAATAATATCTTTACAAATATTCTAATTAAAGAGAAAAAGAAAAAAAGCTAACTAATTTCTTAATTAAACTTTATTTTTATTTATAAACTTATATAACTATGTTTATAAAATTACCCTTTATAAACTAAGGCGTTATTTTAAGTAAAAAGAAGGTTAAGTTTAACTACTATTAAAAGTTATATTTATAAGTTTATTAATATATATCGCAGCTTATAATACTCCTTTCTTTTCTATTAAAAGTTTTTATTAATAGTATAAAAAAAGTTTATTAATTAAAAGTAAATATAGCCTCAATATTATAAAGTATTAACTAAGCTTTCCTTAGACATTTATATAGTTTTAATTAAGCCGCTAAGCTTATTACTATTAAAATTAAATCTTTACAAAAGGCTTTAAAATATATACTTAAGTAAAGTATTTACTTAAGTTGTTTATCCTTTTAATAGATTATTATATTTTTATTAAAAACCCGAATAATATTATAATATAACTAGTTTTTAATATATTATATTATATATTACCTATTTTTATATAAAAGCGGCCGCTTTTTACTAAAGTTTTAAATATTTAAGTATATAGTAGTATGTAATCTTATATTGAAAACGGATTAAATTAAAGGCTATATAAAACACTAGAAATCAGCGTAATTAAAAAGCTAAAAGTTAAATATAAAAAGGTCTTATTTTATATATTAAAGGACATATCTTTTATATAAGTTATTAAGTATAAAAGACCTTTTAAAAAAAGTAATTAAAACCGTGCTTTTTTATATATAATACTATTTAATAATATTATATATAGCCTGCAAAACGTATTACTTTAAAGTTAATTACGTGCGCTATAAGCTTTAAACTATATACTATTATAATTTACTAAGAGTAAAAGATAGAGGAGGCACTAAGGTATAAAAGGGAAAAGGGTAGCGAGAAAAGCAAATTCGAATTGCTTAAAAGTCTAAGTTTTAGCTAAGAAGAAGAGAGGAAAAAAGAGTCTTTTAAAGGCGTGGGAAAAGATTAGCCGGATTATTATTATGCCGTTCCGGCGTATTATAGTTATTTTAGTCCGCTAGATTATTATTATTTCTCTCTAGGCTATAAAGTAGACTTTTCCGCTTATCCTTCACTAGTACTAAGTTTATATTCGTCTTCTATTAGCGTATAGGAAGCTATTAAAGTCTAGTAAGATTTTATTTATATAATATACTAGCTAGTATATATTGTGGGATTTAGTAAGATGTTTATTTATTATTGCAATAAGCTAGTATTAGGATTTTACTCCTTTACTGCCTCTCTTAAAAGTTATATTTATATATCTTTTATTATATATTAAAACTAGCTTTATTTCTTTTAGTAAGATATAGTTAAACTTATATACTATAATATAGCTTCTTTTTATAATAAGAAAACCTTTAAAAAGGAAAAACTTATTATTATTTTATAAAACCTTAGTAAAAAGGAAAAAGTATTTATATACGAAAAGCTTCTTATATCTAGATAAAAGAGAAAACCTATTTATAGTAAAACTGTTTATTAAAGGAAAAGACTATAGTTATATAGTTATATAAATACTAAAAACCTTTTATAGTAAAGGAAAACTATTTATATATATATATATATAGTTTCAAACCCCTTTTATAGTAAAGGAAAAAGTATTATTATAATATAAGAACCTTTTATATATAAGGAAAAAGTATTTATTATAAAGGAAAAGCTTAAAAAGTACTTAAAAAGCTAAAGAAACCTCTTATAGTAAGAACTAAAGTATTTTTATAATAATAAAGCTTAAAGTATTATTTATTATTTATAAAACTTAATATATTTATTATTATTTTTATTATTATTATTAGGTTTTTAGATAGTATATCTATAAGATTTATTATAATATATTTATACCTCTTTTATAGTTATTGCTTCTTTATTTTATTTTATACAGAAACGACTTTATATATATATATTATTTTATATACTACCTTTAGTAAAAAAAAAATAAAAGAGGAATAAGCTATAAAGGCTTTTCTTATACTTTCTTATATATACTTAATACTCTTTTTTTATTTCTAGAATAATATTAATATGCTCTCGTTTTATTTACCTTTTTAAATATTTCTAAGATTATAAAGCCGTTTATATTTCTTTAAAATATATTTTAAAGTAAAGTATAACTTAAAGACTATAGTTTAATGTTTATAAAGTATTTATAATTATGACTTATTTATAGGATTCTTTTATTTCTTATTATTTATTATATATTTATATATATTTATAAAAAGCAAAGTGTTTTATAAAAAGAGCTTTAACTAGACTTTTTAAAGTATATAGCTAAAGTAAAAGATATAGTTTTATAAGTCTTATAAATTTCTTTATAGTATATTATATTAACTACCTATATATTATATTTTATAAAAGTAAAAGTATATATTATAAGTATATTTATGAAGTAGTTTTATTATAAATAATCTATTATGTAAGTAAAGTTATATTAAAAGAGTATATATATATAATAAGTATTTTTCGACTTTTTATAGCCTCTTTAAAAAAGTATTATAAATATAAAAGTATAGTATATAAAAAGTATATTATATTTTAGCCTCTTTAAAAGAATATTATATAGTATATATAAAGAGAGTAAAACAAATAAGTATTTTTCTTTTTTTTATACCCTCTTTAAAAGGTTATTTTTATAGTTTATATAAAAAGGTATTATTATAGTCTTTTTATTAAAAGACTTTCTTTATTTATAGTTATATATAGTTATATTATTATAAAAAAAGTTATACTATTTAAATATATTAAGTTTAAGTTTTACTATTACTATAGTATTAATATATTAATTTCTTTATAGTTATCTTATAATATTTATAAAAAGGTTATAAACTTATAGTAGTATAATAATATTATAGTATAGATATAATAGTACTTAAAATATATAGTACTTTGTTATATAAGTATTTTTAAAGCTTAAAAGCTAAAAGTATATTTTATAATTATAGTTATATACCTATACTAAGATTTACTTTATAGTAATAGTTTATATTTAGTATATTTATACTAAGTTTATTTTATAGTTATAGTCTTATTATTATTACTAATACGTTTACGCTAAGAACTTAATTTAAGGTTTTAAAAATTCAATGTTTTTAAATAAAAAGGAAAAACCGGAGTGCTTAAAGTAAAACCTCCCCTTCTTCTTACTTAGTCCGCCTTATACGAGGTTTTATAACTTTACGTAAGGAAAAAAGGGGGTACGCCTTCTACTATAAGTATATCCTGCTTGCTAAGCAGTTTAACGCGGCCTAGCTAAGCCGGGGCCGCCTTTACCTTAAGCGGCCCGCGGCTTAAAGCACTACGCTTTAAGCCTTAAGTATAAGTAGTAGTCTATCTTTTATCCCCCCTTAACTATCCCCTTAAATATAAGGGTAGGAGGGTAAGTGAGATTTCGACCTGCGCCCCCCCTTATAAGTAGCGCGGCCTTAAAAAGTAAGCCCGTAATAAGCCCCGCTTTTAGAAATTTAGCGCCCCGCGGTGCGTATATATTTTTAATCGGGCTTATTATTAATTCGTGCCGCTTAGTTATTAATCTTATATATAGCCTTAAGAATAAAGCCTTTTATATACCGCGCGCGCGCGCGCGCGCTTTCCTCTCTTTTTGCTAATAACACGCTTACTTTTTTTATAAGCTTATTACATATTCGCCGCCCCGCTATGCTTTTATAGTTTTGCCGCTATTATATTCCCGCCTTTAATACTACTATACTAAAAAAGAAGGTAAATTTTTTAACCTTAATATAAGTCCTCTTTTTAAGCTACTAAGTAAGAATACTAAAGTTAAAGATAAAAAGGCTTAAGCTTATCGCGGTACTAAGTATAAAATCCCTTACTATATATATATAAGGCGCTTATTTAGCAACGATATACTTATAGTTTTCCGGGGCTATTAAAACTAAGCCTATATATATTTAAGCTATATCCGCTATATAAGCCTATATAATTTACGTTACTAATCTTCTTTTAACTATCTTTATAAAAGCGTATATTACTTATACCTTAAGAAACCGTTCTTATTTTTTAATAAGTAGCTTTATATTAAACATACTTTTATTCCTTAGCTAATCCCTTATATAGCTTACCGCTATTAATAAGGACGTAGCTTATAAGTTCTACGCCGCTTAAAAAAAGTTATATAAGTCCGGCCGGCCTATTACGCGTTCTTTATATATAAAGCTCGCCTCCGCGGCAATAAAGCTTCGGCAGCGCGCTAATACTATTATAGCATAAGCTCTTACGTTTAATGCCGCCCTTAGCTTAGCCTCTCTTAACGAAAACGTTAAGCTACTTACCTTTATCTTTAGCTACTTTATTAATAATGCGCGCGCGGCCCGCGAAGTTAATATAAAGCTTATTAATAAGCTTAATAGCACCGTTTTAGTTATATACTAAACCGTTTACGCTATAGCTTAAAACCTAAAGATTATAAAGAATACTTTAGTTATAGTAGCTAATTACCTTAGCTTTAGTAGCTATAAAGGCCGGGATATTGATTTTAAGGGTTATTTACTTAACTTAGACTTAGCGCGGGCTTATACTGCCTTTACCCTGCTTAAGCCTTTACCGTTTAAGATCTTTATTATTTTAAAGGACTTTAAAGCTAAGGCTAAGGCTAAGAAGAAGGCTTAAGCTAAGGCTCTTACTAAGGCTAATACTTAAGAGCGCGCCGCCTTTACCCGAAAATATAAGTATAAGAGGGCGATTAAAGGTAAGGGTAAGAGAAAAGCTATTAAGGCTAATATTATATTTAACTTAAAGGAGCTTCAGTTTAATATTAGTAATAAAGAACTAATAAAAAAGGAAGAAGGAGAAAAGGACGGGGGTAATAATAAGGTTAAGACTAAGGTCCTTATTAATAAAAGTAGCTTTTAGCTTAGCCTTAATATTATCCTTATTGTTTTTAATACTAAGAGCGGCGGTAGTAGTAATAGCGATAATAACCTTACTTTATTTTTTATCTTACTTGCTCTTAGCTTACTTATAGTTCGCAATATCCCCTTAACTATATAAAAGCGCGTTTATAGCTTTTTAAAAAGCGGCGCCTTTAAGGTTAATAACTCCGCGGCTACTGCCTTAAAGTATATCCGCACTACCCCCGCTCTTAACCTAACTAGTAAAAAGAAGGAGACTAAAGACCTTAGCTTAGACCTTAATACTATTAGTTTTTTTCTTATAGTAAAGCTAAGTCGCTTCCCTTTAATTTTCTTATAACGCTTAATTCCGCTTAGTCGACTAAGTATTACTTAAGTCGCTTTACCCGGCTTAGTTTTATATTACTTTTAACTTTTACTTATACTATAACTAGTAGCTCCTTAATAGTAGGTACTTTATAAGCCTTAAAGTAAACGCTTTAATAGGCTGCTAATAAGGTAACGTCTTCTTTATTTACCGTTATCGCGACTTTAAGCCGCTATAAGCGTAGAAGGGGGAAGGCGCTAATTACCCCGACTTATAGCTATAGCTAAGCAAGGCGCCCTTATAATACCCTTTAAACTAGTAGGCCTACGGCTACTCTTAGCCACGCTAAACGTAGTGCTAAGAACGATAATAATAAGCTTAGATATTAAATAAGGTAAAAAGGTAATATTAAGGGAGGGGAAAGTATAAGGAGGGCTAGCTAAAGCGTTAGCCCGGGGCGGGCTTAATCAAGGCCTTATAAGCTAAATAGAATAAGGGGGGGGGGTTTTTAGCGTCTTAGTACTTTATAATATTTATCGTAGTAAAGAAGTAAAATCCTAATACTAGCTTATTATAATAGTATATAAATATTTTGCTAATTTCTATAATGTTTCTTACTAAATAGGTAATATAAACTATATTTTATTAGAATTTAATAGCTTCTTATATACTAATATAAGACAAATATAAACTTAGTACTAATAAAGAATAGGCGGAAAAGTCTACTTTTTAGCCCGGAGAAGAATAATAAGAATCCGGCTAACCGGAATAACTATAATACGCCGGAAAGGCAGAATAATAATCCGGCTAACACCTCTCCGCGCCTATAAAAAACTCTCTTTTCCTTATTTCTTCTTAGCTAGAACTTAAACCTTTAAGTAACTTAAATTTACTTTTCTTACTACCTTTTTCCCTTTTGTGCTTTAGTGCCTCCTCCGTTTTATACTCTTAGTAGTTATAAGCCCGGCTTCCGGGCAGCACCTTATTCTATTCTTATAGGAGATATAGATTTTTTACCGTAGTATATATACGGGTTTTTAACTATTATATCTCTTATACTAAGTATATAGAGATAAGAAGGCTATTAAGGTATAAGTCCGCTATATACGTTAATTATCTTACTATATAATAACTAGCGCATAATGTTTTTATATAGTTAGACGGTTAAACATTTTATAGTTATAAGCCCGGCTTTTATATAAGCTATATTAAACCCTTAATAAATATGTAGACCTGATAAATATATATACTACTAAAGAAATAAATATAAAAAAGCAAATAAAATAAAAAGGGCTATTATTTACTAAATTTCCTTGCTTATAAGTATAAATCGGATAAAGACTTATACCTTTTATACGAATAAATTTATAAACTTCTTTTATAGAAAGTCTACTATAAATGTACTTATAATCTTTATAAGAATATCTTTTACATAAATATTCTTTTATACTTAAAGCGTTTTATTTTATATATTATATTAATATAATAATACAATAATAGAAATAGAAATAGAAATAGAAAAAGAAATATAAATATAAATATAAATATAAAAGGAAATAAAAATAAAAATAGAAATAGAAATATAAATATAAATAGAAATATAAATATAAATAGAAATAGAAATAATAATAGAAATGGAAATAGAAATAGAAATAGAAATGGAAATAGAAATAGAAATAGAAATAGAAATAGAAATAGAAATAAAATATAAATATAAATATAAATATAAATATAAATATAAATATAAATATAAATATAAATATAAATATAAATATAAATATAAATATAAATATAAATATAAATATAAATATAAATATAAATATAAATATAAATCTAAATATTAATTTAAAGATAAATCTAAATCTAAATCTAAATCTAAATCTAAATCTAAATCTAAATCTAAATCTAAATCTAAATCTAAATCTAAATAAAAATATAAATATAATATATATACTATAATAAGTAGTATAATAATAATAAAATTATAAGAAGAAATATAATATACTTTTTATATACTAAATAATGTAAATATACCTTTATACTTTTTATATATAAAAGGGGTATATATAAAACTATAAGATATAAATATAATTATATATATACTTTTTAGTACTATACTTAAATATATTATAAATATACTATATTATAACTTTTATATAAGTACTATTTTATAAACAAGTACTATATAATACTAAAAAGCTTTATAACTTTTTAAATACTATTATAACTATAAAATAAACTTACTTTAAAATACTACTATAAGATACTATTATAAACTATAATATAAATATAGTATAAGATATTACTATAACTATAAAATAAATATACTATAAAGTATTATTAAATAAAGTAATATATTATGCGAATACTAATTTTTTACTAAGATAAGTATCCTTATATAATTTATCGGGTTTATAATCTTATAAGTAGGAAAAAATAAAAAAGACTTAGTACAGATTATTAAACCGCATAAGGTAAGGGTATTTTATAATACGGATTTCTTAGTTAAAACTAGCTAAACTAAAAGGAAAAAGAAAATAAAAGAAGTTAAGGGAAAAAGAAAGAAAGACCTCCTTTTACACCTTTTTAAGACTACTAAAAGGCTTTTCTTTTATATGCTTTTATATGCCTTTATATGCTTTTATATGCTTTTATATACTAATCTATAACTTATACTTTATATAACTTATAAGGTTACTAAACTACTTTTTAAGCTAATAAAAATAGCTTATGCTATCTTTATTACTAGTAATAAGTAATATATGCTTTATTATTTACGACTAGCTTATAAGACTAAATATCCTTATCTTAAAATCTTTTATAAGATTTTATCCTTTTTTAAAAAGAGGCTTTTTACTTTAACTTTATATAAAGCTTTAGATTTCCTTAATATTTATAAGAATTAGCTAATTTTTAATTATAGAAATCTTCTAAAGGTCTATTCTTTAATAAAAAGAAGTAATTATATGCCTTAAGAATTTTACTTTTTATATATAAAAGCAATATTTCTTTAGTAAAATATATAAGCTAGCTTTCCTTAATGCTTTTAGCATTATATCGACTTTTTTATAGTATTGCTTTAGCGTATTAAAGTATATAATAAGAGTATTTAAAAAAGCTATATAAATACGGTCTAAATAAGGATTTAATATACTATTAATTCTCTTTTAAAAGGTTGCTAATATATTAGTTAATCCTAAAAGCATAACTAAAAATTTATAAAGTTTATATTACGTTTTAAAGGCTATTTCAAATTCGTCTTTTTCTTTAATACGTATTTAGCTATAAGTAGATTTAAGGTTAACTTTTTTATACTATTACTTATTAGCTAGTCTATTTTTTCTTTTACTTATAAAAAATAATATAAAGTCCGGTCTTTTATTATATTGTTATTTATCTCTTAAAAATCGATATAAAGCTAAGCTTTTTTTATATCTTTACTATTCTTTAAAGCAAATAGTATAAGAGCGCTATATTTTAATTTCAGCTCTTAAATTTCTTTTATAGGTTTTCGTCGATATATTCTTTTAATAACTTTAAATACTTCTTATTTTAGTTATATATCTTCTAGAATCTAGGCTTAAGGCCTTTTTTTTAACTTAGTTTCGTAATCCTTACTACCTCTTAATAGTAATTTATCTTTAGGTAGCGGTATAAATATATTAAAATATCTTTTTAGCATATGTTTAGGTATTTTTAAATAACGATCTTTAAGGTGTTTTAAATTTATAGTACCTTTTAGCCGTCTCGTATACTATATTCGCTCTTCGGGGTGCTTTAAATTTATAGTACCTTTTAAATACTATAAGTTATTCTTATATATCTTATTCTTAATCTTTCTTTTATTTCGTTTCTTAATCTTATCTTTTTTCTTAGGGTATTACTGCTTAATATTCTTTTAGGTATTTAATAGATTTTCTTTTAATAAATTATAAGTAGCTTTATAATTATCTCTAAGGCTTTTAGTTTCTTTATTAAGGTTCGGCGTCGTTTTTATATATATTATAGTAGTCGTAATAGTATTATCGTTTATCGTACTAATCGTCTTATTATTATTTATTTTAATATTTATCAGTGCGATATTTATACTTATATAGGCCGCTTTATTATTATTATTACTACTATTCTTTATATAGTTATTATTAAGTATTACCGATCTTAAATTATTCGAGGGTTTTATTTTAGTTTTGTTTTTTATTAAACTATAAAGAGGGATATTTAAAGTTTCGTCTTAAAACCTTAAAAGGCCTTTATTTTAATTTATTATAAGATAATATTCCTATAAAAAGGGTAATCTTAATATAATATTATATCGAATATCTAAGACGTTAAAGAAATCTTTAAAGATATAAATCCTAAATATATACTTAAAGAGATTAGTCTTTAGTATAATCTTCTCGTTATTATACTTAACGGGTAATCTTTTGCTAAAATAGGTATATAAGGCTTATCCTTTTCTCTATAACGTGATTTTAAACGATTTACTATTATAAGAGAAATATAGCTATTTATCGCACTGCAATCTATTAATATATTATAGCGATAATATTTTAATTTTAATAAAAAGGTTATTTTTATACTTTAAAAATTATTATTTAATATAAGTAAGTTCTTTATCTTAAAAGATAGCTTAATTATTCTTAAGCTCGTTAGGTTTTTGCTTTATTTACTAAACTCTTTATAGATCTTAATTCTTTTTGCGGAATTAGCTTATTTAAGTAACTAAGCTACTTAATAGCTTTAAAAACTAAATTCTTATTAGTTTTATAGTTCTATAAGGAGACAGTCTTACGATACTACTAATTAAGTAGTAAAGATAGTAAATAGTATAATAAGTTATAGTATTGCTTAGCTACTTACTTTATTATAAAACTAAAGCTTATAAAAGGGAGAGTCTCTTAGCTTTAATCGCAAGGGCCTATCGACTACCTATTAAGTTAAGACTAAAAGCGGGGCTTCTTACTTAGCGCATTCCCTATACTTAGTTAGCTTATACTATTAGTATTATTCTTATAATTATCCCCCCCTTATAATAAACGCCTTTAGCTATTTAGTTAAGAGTATATTAAATATACTATTATAAGGATTTTAGTAATATAAGGTTATAATTATATCCTTAGTTAGTATTATTATATAAGTGCGCGTAATTAAGATATAGTAGTATATACGCCTAGTAGTTATATATAATTAAATATAGCGTTAAATACGCGGGGTTATATATAGGGTTATAGTAATATTAATTGCCTTTAAGTAATTATAGGTATTACGCCTATATATCGGTAGCAATATACTAATTAAAAGTTTATTATGCGTATTCCCGCACCTTTGGTTTTTCTTCCCCTCTTTAACTTTTCCGCAATTATTTACCGTTAAGTTATTTATACCTTTTCGCTCCTTATTTAATATATATTCTATATCTTTTTATTATCGCTAATATGCCTTATACTTTAAAGCCGCGCTTGACTAATAAGCGCGCCGATTTCCTATATTAAATATAGCATTTACTTTTAAGGGGTTCGCCCTTAAAGCGTTGTAGTCGCGACTAAGGTTCTCTTTAAGTCTTTAACTCTCTTTTAGCCGGAAAGGCCGGTATTAGTACTAAGAGAGGTTAAGCTAAGGAGATACTTAGCTCGCTATTATCTTATAATAAGGGAGCACCTCTTAAAGAGGTGCTTATACCTAACCCTACGCCTATCCTTAAGGATAAGGCTATTAATATACCTACTAATAATTAATAAGTATAAAGTAAGTCCTTTATCCTTAATATTAATAGTGCTAATAATAATACTGCTTCTTAAGAGTAGTAGTAGTAATAAGACCGATTAGGCCTTAAGATATTAGTAATACTTAGCCGCGACGCTCTACTTATTACGCCTCCTTTTAAGGGAGAGTAGCTTAATATAATAAATAGTAGCGATAGCGATAGCGATAATAATACTTAAATTAATATAAGTAATAATAAGGCTAACGTTCTTATCGTTTTATAGGCGAAATATATACGGTTTAAGGCTAAAGCTAGCGCTATTTATGCTAATAGCATAATACCCGCTAAACTTTAGTATATATATTATTTCCGCACCGCTATTATAGCTTACTAAGCATTTAAGCTAAAGCTTATTAAGGTTATAGAGATTAAGTATATTTTCTCTAGCGTTACCTTATTAAGGTGCGAGTAGTGCTATTAATATACGGCTACTTATAATTAAGTATATTATTAATTAACTATAACTATTAATTAAATTTATTATCGCTATTCGTTAGCTAATCGTTATATAAGCGGCTATACTTATAGCCGGCGACTATGCTAATATAGTCGCCGTGCTTAATTATATTTAAGAGCTTAATATACTTTACGTTAACGATACTAACTTTAAGGACGACGATAGTAATAATAACGCCTTTATATTTAGCGAAGAGGCTTACCGCTATCTCGCTATAATAGCTTAGTATCTTTATAAGGCGTTTAATATTACTAAGATAACTTATTAAAAGGAGAACGGCATTATAAGTACTAAGAAAAACACGATAGTAATAAATATACGATCGATATACTAATAATTAGCTAATAATCTCTTAGTCTTAGTATAGTAACTATCGCACGCTTATCGATAAGCGGCGCGAGCTGCTTACTTAATTAACCTTAGCGCCGCCCTTTAGCATTAATATAGCTAGTTTAAAGTACTATACTTAAGAAGTATAGTTAAAACTCTAGCTACTTATAAGCGATATAGGCTATACGTCTTAGCGATATACCTTACTTATTATAAAGGTAGAGGTAAGTGCTATATTAATTAAGATATAGCTAATAGAAAAGAGGGAAATACCGATATTTCCCTCCTTAACTAATATAGATAAGGGGACTATTTAGTAAGTTCCCGCAATACTAGCGAAGCGTTAATATAAGTAAAGGACGGTTTAGGTTTATCTTTTCTTTTATCTTTCTTTTATCTCTCTTTTATTAATAATATAAGGTAGTTATAGCTTAGCTTATAGTTTCTTTCCTTTATCGTTATTATTTTAAGGAGGACTTAGCTTAGCTTTATATTTTCTTTTAGTTATTTACTCTTACTTGCTTTTCTTCCCCGTTTTATATTTTATTAATTTATAAATAGTTACTTTAACTAAGGATATAGTTAATTGGTAGCGAATCGGTACTAAGTTAGTAATAAATTATAACTTAATAAGTTAGTTATCCTTATGCCCTTAGTATCTTAGCTTTTACTTAGTTTTGCGTTTTTTCTTTTTCTTAGTAAGATTAATAAAGTATTTGCTAATAAGTGCTTAGCTATTCGCTATATCCTTAGCGTTAACTTATTAGTTATACTTTACTAGCTATCCTTTTTACTTAACTAAGAAGAAGGTATTACCTTTAACGCGTTTCTTATTTAGTATTTCTTAAACTTCTTATTCGCCTTCTTTATCTTAAAGGTTAAGTATTGTTAATAGTTTAGCGCCTCCTTAATTACTTAGCCTTTCCTTTTAAGGTTTTAATAAGCTAATATAAAATATATTATATATACGTAAGTACTAATTTAAAAGAGCTAAACGATAAGCTTACTTCTTAATAGCTTATAGTACTAAAAAAGGCCCGATATACTTAAGAGATAGCTTCTTCTTCTTATCCTTAAAGCGCAAATTCTTTATAAAGAGCGTAATAAGGTTACTAACTTTAAGTAAAAGTAGTTAATACTTAAGGTTATAGTACTTCGCTTGCGATTTAGTAGCCTTTCGCTAGTATTCCTTAAGTCGTTATTATAGAGTTTTTAGCTTATTAATTCTTACTTTTACTTTAGGCACCTCCCCTTTCGTAACGTCGTCTTTAATATTAATATAAAAGTTTAGCTAATAGCTAAAAAGGGCCTTATTAAGGGATAGCCTAGTAGTAGTATTAGTTGCGTTATTATACGCAAATTATACTACCTAGAGAAAGGACGCTTAGTTTATTTATTTTAAATTTATAAAGTATCTTAAGTAGTAGTGCACTACTTAATTTATACGCTCCGTTTACTTATCGGTTTAAGGGTAAAACGCTATCGATAACCTATATTTTACTTATAAGATAAAATATAGGTTTAACTAAAACTTACTAGTAAATAGTAATCCTTTATCTATAACTACGCTTTTTAAGGGCCTATATACTAACTTAACGTTATAATAAAATGCCCTTACTAGCTTAAGCGCGTTTAGTATCTTAAAATATAGAATAAAGAGGTAGTACTTAGTATATCGGTCTACGATTATTAGTATTACGTTAACTTCTCGCCCTTTATATTATACTTTTAGCAAACCTATAGTAAAGTCTATTAATAGTTCTTTTTATAATCGTATAGGGTATAGTAATAATTATATAGCGCTATAAGGGCGATGCCTTTTTAATATAGCGCCTTAATATACTAAGTATTCTTAAATATATTAATTAATATCCTTTACTATATTCTTTTAGTAGAAATTCTTTAATAGTAATTTACTTATTTATCGGCCTTTAAAGTATCTTACTAATAGGTCGTTATAGTAAAGTTATATTAACTCTTACTATAAGGTAGTATTAAAAGGTACTACGATTTATCCCTTTTATAGTAGTAATCTATCTAGTCGCAATAACTAAGGATACTTCTTTTTTAAGAAGTTTTCGGTCGCTTTTCGTTAAGCAATTACTATATCTTCGCTTTAAGTGCGTTTTAGCAATTTTAATAAAGTATTAAAAACTTTTATAGCGTATACTAAGAGGCTATAAGCTATATCCTTTATAGTCTTTCTTAAGAGTAGCTATTTATAACTAGCTCTCTTTTTAGCTTATACGGCTAGCTGCTTAAGGTCCGCTCTTAAGTTAGTAATAGTTCGCTATATAAAAGCTTATATATTTTCCTTATATAAAAGCAACTCGTTACGCTTATACCAGCTTAAGGTTAAGCTTTCTTTTACTTATAAAGACTTCTCGTTTATTACGGAACGTAAGATATAAGCGCTCCGGCTACTTGTATATCGGTATATAAGATACAAGCATATAGACGATAATTAACGTCCCGACCCCTAACTTAGGCCGGGGCGAGACCTTTTAGCAGTGCGGTATTATCGTACTATTTCTCTATAGTAAATAGTAGCAATTCCTTTAGCGTAGGTTCGATCCCCGCGCGAGAAAGTAGACCTATAAGTCCGTACGGAAATAAGGCTCCCCTTAAGCGCGCGTG
>JAPEBW010001150.1:0-29650 GCA_027405785.1 Ophiocordyceps robertsii | reverse complement strand
AGCATCTAATTTAAAAGGGATAAGGCGGTAAGAACGATTCTTATGCATTAAATAAGGTTCGCTAAGAAGATCCTTAAGAAATTCGGTTAAGAGGTTATAGGAGCTATAAAGGCACCGTAGCTAGCGAGACTTAAGGTTCCTTATAACTAAAAGAGTTAAGAACCTATAATAAACACCACGGAGTGGCTACGCCGGACCGGCAGCCTTAATTACCTATTAATAGGCACTTAACTAGACATTATATATACGGCGAACAAGCTCTCTAAGGCTAGCAGCAACCTAACGTATAACTACGTAGCGATTATAAAGACGCTATAGCGCTATATTAAGGGCACCTTAAACTACGGGGTCGTGATAGGGGGGAAATACCCGGTCGAGGACCTTAAGCTCCGGGTATATGCGGATGCCTCGTTTGCTAACGACCGAAGCACTCGTTACTCCACGGCGGGCTATATTATATTCCTTAGCGATAGGCCTATCTTTTAGAAGAGCAAGAGGCAAACGATTATAGCGACCTCGTTAATAAAGGCGGAGTTTATAAACCTTACGCCCGTAGGCATAGCGGCGATATAGCAACATTAGCTATTAATAGAGCTAGGCTAGCTATAGCTAAGTCTATCCGTAATCTTTACGGACAGCTAAAACGCGAGGCTTGCGGTGCTAAATAGGAATAACCCGGCCAGGACTAAGCATATCGATATCCGTTATAAATAGATTATCTACCGCACTAACGAGGGCTTCTTTCGACTAGTATAGGTGCGGACTAATAAGATAATCGCCGATAGCCTTATAAAAGGCCTCTTAAGAGAAAAACACGACTAATTCGTCCGGCAGCTAGGAATAAGAAAGGCGGCTAAATAGAGCTTTAAAGGGCTCTATATATAGACGGGGCGTTACGTAGGCGGAATAGCTAGTTATGATTAGTTAGGATTGGAAAACACTAAGGTAGGTATAATGTAGGAGGGAGAGGCTATATCGTGAGGCTTTATGTGTGTGTGCGCTTATATGTGGCTGAGGGGAGGTGTTGCAAATATGAGGAGTGTATACGCTAGGGCCCCACACCTATTTCACTGCGAGAGCCCTAGGCGTAGCCCTAGCCCTTATTTGCAGGGGTTAGCCACACACATATAAGGGCACCCCTTCGCACACACATTCCTTCCTAGCTAGCTAGACACCATTATCATCTTCTAGAGCTCCCTTTTTCCACACTACCTACCTACCTATGTACCTTGAGAGTAAGATATTTCCTGGGGCCAAACTCAAAATTTAAGGTAAGGACGGATACGAGCCCCGAAATCCTGTATTAACAGCAGGGTTGCCTTAAGGAGTAGGGAGGGCCTTGAAGATAGATAGGTACTTAGGTTAGTACTCCGTACTCGACGACGAGAAACGCACAGACGGGACTCGGGAGTCAGAGGTGTCTATGGAAGGAAGGTAGGCAGGTCTTGTGGTTGTATGTACACGTACCTAAGGTAAGCCAGAGTACCATGAATGGGACTCCGCCCCTTTGTATGTACATATTAGGTACCGGGGAGAAAGGGAAGAGGGAAAGAGGGACATAAGTGCGCTAGTATAAATAAACATGGAACTTGGAGCAAGCCCCTGGCTGAGGTCTTCGCCGCCGAGTTGAACCTGCTTCCCCGTTTTCCGGATGAGAGACGGATAGCCAAGTCTACTAGGTCCCTAGGTAGCAGGTAGGTAAGTGCTCAAGTACCTAAGGTAGGTTCCTCGCACCTCATGGTGATCAGCATGGTTCCTAGCGCCAAACCTCGATGCGTGTGCTCGCCGCCTAGAGGTACTGCGTACCCAGGTAGGTACCTAAGTACTTGCCCTCGCGGCGCCGGAGGTACCACCTTACTTGGCCACGGGGGCAGGGTGCGAGGCAGCAGGTGGAGGCTGACGAGCGAATGGCGACGGAGGGGCGAGACACCGGGACGGTGCCAGCCCACGTGACACCTCACCAACTGGTCCTCAGTGAGCAATCACCCTTGCTGACTGCCTACCAGTAGTAGTGACTGGTGGATTGCCTTGGCACCGGGGGGCTTTGCTGGGGGGCTTCTAGACGACGGTACCCTAGCTCTTTGATCATCCGAGTCGGAACAAAGACGACGAGCCACGACACTACCGGCCGTGAAGCCCATTCAACCACTCGGCGGGAAACAAGGCAAGAGACTTCAACAAGACGTCAACCACCTCTTGGAGCAGAAGCGCGTACTCGCCGAGAGCGGCTCGCCTCGTACGCCTCAACCTCCCTCATGCGACGATAAACCCCCCCTTCCCGGCCTACAACACCCCGAATCAGGAGGTGCATGCTTCGCCTTCCGCTGTCGACGAGCCGCCATCGATCCCATCGCGCCTACGCCTCCACGGTGTCCGCACGTCCATGATAGGCCTGCGAGCCTGCTGATACTGGGTTGGCTGCCCGACGCGAAACCCAAATTGTGCTTTTCGGCGTCTCGGCGTCTGTTGCGACCGCACTCTGCCCTCGATGATGGTGCGTACTCTCCTCACCCTCTCGAATAGCCAGGCCGTGACCGGGAGGACTGGCGTGGGGTACCAGGGCAGCCATGTGAGCCGTCTATTGTACGACGGGCCCTGGTCCGAGGGAAACCCCGCGCCATCTTCCACGTCAACCGGGGTTTTGCTCTGGCCATGTGCGATTTGGCTGCTAACCAGACACTGCCACCAGACCTCATCCCGGCCCCGCAACGAGATTCCCGGCGGCTTTAGCAGTCGGCGCGGTCACGCCAGCCAGCTTTCCATCTCAGACCCGAGTCACCATGTCACCGAAGCCATCGGTACCCTCTATGGGGACGAGGATGATTCTGGCTCCGAAGGCGGGCGGCCCTTGAGTTTCGTTGGCGGATCTTCTTACAGTGAGCAGCTACAGCGGTCATCGTTACTCCCCGAACTCCACGAACAGGAGGATTCCCGTCAGGCGTCGAGGCGGCGATCCGTTCCTCACCCGTCGCCCGGCTCGCCAACATCCCCAGCCGAACATGGCAGCCTCAACAAACCACACACCGTCCTCATACCCTCCTCCTCGCAGCGAAGCGGCAGCTCTCACGAGCATGGCGCCAAGCCGCCTGCCTCACCGACTTTGTCGCTGCGTGACATGCAAGCAGACTCGACTGGCTCCCAGTTTCCCTTGACCAATATCGACAACCCAAGCGACATCGCTCAAGAACTGAGCAACCTCCAGGCGCTGAGGAGACTCTCCATGGACGTTGGAAACTACATTGACCCCGACATGCCCCACACGACTCTTGCAGCGATGCCCGCGGTCGCCCCCAGCGGCGACGATGACGAAAACGACCCCTCGAGGCTGCTCTGGGTCCCAGCCAGGGTCCACCCGGAGCTGGCTCCGACAGAGTTCAAGTCTTTTTTGGAGAAGCGTGTCCAATCGATTAGGCGACGATCCGGAGACCCTTTTCTGGCCGTCGATGGTGATCCGAGCTCGGGGTCGTCCCTGCGGAGAAACAAGTCGACGCTCTCCCGTCAAATCGACAACACTGGCGGGAGAGGTGCGATTAATTATGTTGACGGTGCTGAGCGACTCGAGAGGCAGCGTTCGAGCGGCAGCCAGCACAGCCCGGAACTCAGTCTCGACGAGTTGGCAAAGGATCCCACAAGAGCGGTTCAGAGACTTGCACAAGAGTCACAGGGAGCGTCAAGAAGAGGTATCGAAGGCAATGCTGACGACATGCCCATTCTCCCAGTGGCCCCGGGGAAAGGTCTACGCAGGTCCACGCGAACCACGTATAGGAAGGGCGGCAGTTTCCGCTCGGGGGACCGAGGTTCACACCCCAGGCGCCTCGTGCAGCGACAGTCAGATGGTGATTACCCAGAGACCAGGAGCACGTCTCCTCCAGAAGGGGTCGATGCTCTTCCACCTGCAAGGGTGCAGGCCGAATCAACTGCTGAAAATCACCCGAGGCCCGCACGACCCGCTCGGGGACACAACAACTTGTCTAAAGAATCGCTTCCAGTCATGACGAGCGCGGACGGTCCTTCAGAGACTGGTGTCGAACCTCGTTCGTCTCCTCATGCTCGCCACGACCAGCTTACCGGGCGTGCGCCTACCAACGCAACCACTAAAGAAGCACCCGTGCTCATGGAGCGGACGGAGCGGCCGGACAGTCAGAATGCTAGGGTGTTCCCCCAAAGGTCGTCCTCCCAAGACACAAGGCCATCTCGAGACCAACATCCCGAAGTTGTTGAGGAGGCTTCCACTCGCTCAACTCGACGCCCCGCGAACAGCACCATCGCCAAGCAACATTCGCAACCCCAGTACCCGCCTAAATCTCCCAACACGATGCAGATGCAGACGGCTAACGACACGCTGGCCTCGCCCTCGTCTTTGTCGGGTGGCGATGCTTCTCGCACCGACAACCTCACCTTCATCCCTACGCTAACCCAGCCAGAGAAGAAGCCCGACAAGAGGTCCAAGAAAGACCGAGATGACGATTCGGCCAGCACCTCGAGTAGATCTGGCAGCGCGTGGAAATGGTTCAAGGGCGTCACGGATGACAGAGAGAAGAAGAAAGACGAGAGCAAGAAGTCGAAAACACGGGCTGCTGCTGAGAAGTCTCAGGACAATGTCAGACTGGACGTGATACAGACATCCATCGACAAAAACCACGTCAAGGGCCGCGAAAGCCTTGTCCTGGACCGTGAAAACGCCGAAAACAAGCTCACGGAGGAGCGAAAAAAGGAAAGCAACCGCAAAAGCGATTCCAAGAAAGACAAGGACGGCAGCATCTTCTCGTCAATTTTTGGAGGGAGCAAGAGGAAGGAGGACAAGGAAAAGGTGAACAAGAAGAATCAGCACTTGCAAGTCCCAGAGGACATTCCCTACAAGCCTCTGACGCCAGACGTGGACTACAACTGGGCCCGATTTCCGCTCCTCGAGGAGAGAGCCATCTATCGAATGGCCCATATAAAACTAGCCAACCCGCGGCGATCCCTTCTCAGCCAGGTGCTGCTCAGCAACTTCATGTACAGCTATCTGGCCATCGTTCAGGCGATGCACCCGCAGATGAACGTGCCCACTTCACCGCAACAGAAACGGCTAGAGGAGGAGGCTCGGCGCAAGAGGCAAGAACAAGAGTATCTGGCGCGACAGCAGATGCAGGGAGACCAGGATGCCGACAACAGCCTCGACCACTACAACCTCGACTATCACCGAGTAAGTGTTTCTGTGAGGACGGCGCCAGACTTGAGATGTTTGCTAATGTTGCCCCCAAAGGCGACTGTTCAATACGCCGAGTCCGACGGGCAGGTGGACTACGTTGACGACGCTCAGATCTACGAGGACGAGCATGGAGACGACCGTCACGAAGACTACGGCTACGAGGGCATTGAAGGCTACAGTCGCGACACAAAGGATCAACAACACACCCGCGACAACGGCGACGATCGTCGGCACCACGGACAAGACGACATGTGGTAGGACGTGCCGCGAGACCGCACGGACATTTAGTCCCGATATTCCTATCATCTACGTAGCCGCCACCATCATTACGGGACAAGATGGGGAATGCCCCGCGGCGACACGCGCGTGTACGATGCTGTTGACAAGAGATCTAGCATATGGCGGAGTTGATGAGGATGCAGGAAAACCCAGGCCACGCTGCTTAGGGTTCGCACAGATCATGGCGGAAGGCCCCGCGAGATGCGGGCAAGTCACGGCAAACTACAGGGATGTCCATACCGAGGCTATGGCTCTTCCTTTCAGCTCAGTCGCCGCGAATTTCGCTCTGTACATGGATGAGTGTGTGCCACCAACAATCAGACTTGCCTCAAGCGCATCAGACGAGGAGGAAGTCGTTTTGTCTAGGATTATGGATTCATGTAGTCGGGCCAGACATGGCAATTGCTCAGGGAAGGGTGGAGAATGAGTCGCGAGAATCGTAGGCGAGAGCGTATCACGGTATAATACCAAACTGGCATACGGCGAGCGACTCATGCGACCATTGTGCCAGTTTCATCGGCTGCGTGCGGTAAAGAGCCGGGCGAGGAGCTATGCCGGCAAATTCGACGGCAAGTTTCTCCTTGAACGAATGCCTTGTCATAATTCACAACCTGGCACAATTTAGTCTAGCAGACAGACGATGGTGTTTGCAGACAACCGAAAACGACGCGAAGACAGCTCACAGCTGGGTTGGGACAGAACGAATTGTCGCGTACCATATACGTGGTCCGTCTATTTCTTGGGCTCTTCCTTCGTTTCCTCAGGCTTGGGCGTCGGTAGCTTGAATGACTCCGGGGTGCGGTCTTGACCCGGTCCGACCTGTTCCCACGCACTGGATCCACCTTCAAAATTGCGGAACGCCTGCGTGAGCTCCAACGGCTCCGTGACGATGCGCTTCTTCTCTTCATCGTAGCGAACCTCGGTGTAACCGGTCAAGGGGAAATCCTTGCGCAGCGGGTGGCCCTCGAAGCCGTAATCTGTCATGATTCGTCGCAGATCGGGGTGGCCAGCAAAGAAGACACCAAACAGATCGTAGACCTCACGCTCGTACCAGTTGGCGCCGTCGAAGAGGCTTGTGACGCTAGGCACGGGAGAGGCCTCGTCGGCATACGTCTTTACTCGAATACGGGAGTTGTGGCGGATGGAGAGCAAATTATAGACGATCTCGAAGCGGTTCTCGCGCGTCGGGTAGTCGGCAGCGGTGATGGCGCTGACCTGAGTGAACTCGGCCGCCGTGTTGTCTGGAGGAGCAGGTGGTTGTTTAGTCAAGACCCTTTTGGTGCACGAATACCATGTCGCGGTGCGTACACTTGAGGAAAGCAAGGACTGGGAGAACGCCAGACGGCGAGATGTATATGGTGAGCTCGTCCTTCCAGACGGAGAACTGCTGGATGTACTTGGGCACGCAGCCCATCAGCCAAGCTCCGTAGCGGTGGAGGTTGTCGGCCTTGCTTTGATACTTGTCGGCTGGGTTGACGAGTGGCGCCTGCAGAGATCCGATGTGGTCCCGAGGAGCCTTGCGCATGTTCTCGGACTCCTTGGGCACGGCGACGAGCGCGGGAGCCGAGGCGGAAAGAGCGCGAACTGTATGCCCTTTACGGCACGCCGCTGACGGCCTCGCGGGCCTCAGAGCCGAGAGAAGCGTCCGGCTGCGTGGAATTTTGGTCGCCATGGCCGATGTCGCGCCTGAACGGGGCCAATTGACGATTCGAGATCGAGAGGGTTGCTAGCTTTAGCTGGAGGTGGGCGTCGTCACTGCGACGCTTCCTCGGGACTGGTCCCTGAGGTAAGCAAATATCCGGAGATCTACCGACGGTACAAAGCACCAGGCACCAGCGCGTCTGGCACCACGGGGGCCTCCTTCGCGTCACATGATCCGCCAAAAGAGGCTAGGCTGCTCCAAGTCTACCTAAGCAGCCGGGAACTTTCTCTTTCCACATCTTGCATCTTGAACAGCATCTCCTCGCGCAGCATTTCCCCTGCCCAACCCTCTTCCCTCCCACGCCTCTACCCTCTTAGTCGTCTCTATCCTCAACAGCCCCCATACTCAGCTCTTCGGAAACCATGGCTCCGCAAGACTCTTTCATAGAGGAAGAGGAAGATGTCTGGTATGTCGCGTTTCCCGTTTGCACAAGCCCTCAGCCGCAGCCCAGGGTGGTCATCAGGCCTTGATGGCCTGTATTAACTAACGTCTCTTCCAGCCCTCTCTGCATTGAGGACCTTGACTTGTCGGACCGGAACTTTCGGCCATGTCCTTGTGGATATCAGGTGTGTAGATTCGCCGGGCGTCTTGCCCGGATCCTTCTTGGACTCGCCCGACATGTGGCTGACATTCGGCTCCCACAGGTCTGTCAGTTCTGCTTCAACAACATCAAGAACAACATGAACGGCCTCTGCCCGGCGTGCAGACGACCCTACGACGAGAAAACCATACAATGGAAAGTCGTAACCTCGGAGGAGTAAGTGGTGGTAAAGCCTCTCCGCAAAATGCGAATCAACGCTGACCGACATAACGCAGGGTCGCCGAATTTCGCGCCAACATTCAAAAGAACCAAAAGAAGCGAGCTCAAGAGCAAAGACAGAAGGAGGTACAGAAACGCGAGGCTGAAAAGGAAAACCGCAAAAATCTCATCGGAGTACGCGTTGTCCAAAAGAATCTCGTCTACATCACCGGCCTCGCACCCACGGTTCGCGAAGATGAACTGCTCAAGACTTTGCGGAAACCCGAGTTCTTTGGCCAGTATGGCAACATCCAGAAGATTTCGATTAGCAATCGAAAAAGCTCGGATGGTCAACATCACTCCCTAGGCATCTACGTTACCTTCGAAAGACCAGAGGAAGCCACTCGGTGCATCCAAGCCGTGCATGGATCCCAGAACGGCGACCGAGTCTTGAAGGCACAGCACGGGACAACAAAATACTGCTCGGCGTGGCTGAAGAACGAGAAGTGCAACAACCCTGGATGCATGTTCTTGCATGAGCAAGGCGACGAGGAGGATAGCTACACGCGTCAGGACCTGTCGTCGATGAACAGCATTCACACCCAAAGACCGCTGCCAGGTGGCGGCGGGGGTTCGTCGTCCCGCGCTGCCTCCCGTCAGCAACCCGCCCAGCCAACACCCCCCCCTGCGGCTCAACCTATGGCCCGCTCGACTAGCAAGGAAGGGTCCGAAAATGGTGTGGACACGTCGGCGTTGCCTTCATCGGCGAGCTGGGCTCGGAATCCGCAGCGAAGTCGTAGAGGCAGCCACGCCACCAGCGGCGCTGCATCAAGCCCGGCTGTCTCCACGTCCTTGCCTGCAGCGGCAGAAATTGCTCAGCAGGTCGCAGAAGACGCCGAAGCATCGCCTGCCGGCCCGGCACCGAAGCACAAGCGGTCAGGCAGTTCTTCGATTGGGAGTCACGTTACGCCCGCTCTGGACAAGTCTCTGCGGGATATACTCAGGGCGCTGGAAGCCTGCACGTTGCCCCGGCTCGACGATGGCCAGGGCGGCGAAGCAGATCCGCCCATGTTCGATGTTCGAGGTGGTGAGAAACGCAGAGCCGTTCGAGAGGAGGAGGATACACGAGTTGGAGACCCGGAGGAGCCGGCTGAAGTGCAAATGCCTTCTGAAGGGGAGCCTGAAACGGGCGGCGGTAGTCTCGCGCTTGGCGGCGAGCCTGAGGAGCGGGACATGGTTGGTGATGGCCACAGCTTCGACCAAAGGCAAGCCAACTCTCAACCCCCGATCCAAAGAGCCAGTATCGACGGCCTTTTCGGTTCTGGTCTTGGCAGCTCCAACTTTGGCCAGGGCTCTGGCAGAGCCATGACCCCGCAGCACCTTGCTTCCCTAAGATCTCAGCAAGGCGGATTCGGCGAGCAGATGCCTCAGGGGATCTCCAACCAAAGCAGCATGTTCCAGGGACAGGGCCACAACCGCCAATCGTCCCGGTTCAGCTTCGCCAACGACAACGCGAACTCTGCGACCAACGTCAAACTTGCGGCAAACTCGAGAATCATGGCCCAGCAATCCTCGATGATGCCAAACTCGTTCCAGTCTCAAGGGGGCAACCAATTTTATGGAACGTCGATGCCGGGGCCCCCTCCCGGCCTCAAGTCAACTGGGACGCCTCCAAGCATGTTTGGCCAATCATTTGGCGGATCGGGATTTGGCGCTGCCCCCAAGGATTCCTCCAACGACCTGCTCCAGAGTCTCATTGGGCGGAACCGGGGAGGCGGCAACCAACCCCATGATGCAGGAAAGCGTGAGTACATGATTTCTTCTTTCTCGAACCAGTACCCACCGTCCTCAGCCTCCCACCCAGCTCCTGCTTCCGGCCTCCTGGCATCGCTCTACGGTAACCATGCCGGGGCATTCCAAGACTTGGGCTCGAAGCAGAAGAAGAAGGGGAAGAAGCACAGACATGCTAACACTTCCTCCTCTGGGGGGAGTGGCTTAGTAGATCTTGCGGACCCGAGTATCCTGCAGGCCAGAATGCAGCACCAGTCACAGAGCAATGCCGGAGTCGGTCAGGGGGTGTTTGGTGGCCAGAGCCAAGGTGGGTACAACCCCAGCATGATGTACAACACCAACTACGCACGGTGGTAGTTGCGGACATGTTGCTGCCCTTCACTCTATAACGTTGCACGTTTTTCTTTTCCCTTTGCTTTCTTTCCTCGAGTGTGCGGAGCGGCGTTTGTGGGCATTTTGGAACCAAGCCGATCAAAAAGGGCGACATGACTCCTGCGCGGAGCACGAGATTTGCATTTCGATCAAGCAGGCATTGGCAGAACCTTTTCCGTTCAGGGGAGCGGGTGGCAGGCCTTCTCTGCCTCAGGCGCTGGCTCGATCTTCTTTCAGGGGACCAGACTTGTCATCCTGGTTGTTTTCATTCTACCTATCACTCTCACTTTGTCCGTTCTCACCGATCCCCCGCGGCGCCGTCGCCACCTGGGTCGGCTGGAGGGTCAATTCAGGCAAGCCATCATCGTCTTCCACGCATCTTCCCATGTACGTTAACATACCGCACCCGTGCGCCCCCAGGCTGGGTGGCATCCTTATGGTCAGAATAAAGCCATCATACCCTCTATTCTCTCCAAAGACTGCTTTCCCCTCGTTGTCCGCCGTGGAAGACGATGATGGAAGCCGTAGCATGACCTGCCGCTCTGTTGCATCCTGTATTGCAGTTTTGTCGTAGCCCGTGTCGTCGTCATCGCTTACCTTGTTTTACTTGATTGGGTGTTGGTTCGGCCAGCTAACGCGCTTCTTCAGACGACGAACTTCCCTCGCTGGACGAAGCGACGAATTCGGTCGACGCCTTGGTTTCCGACGAACCCCAGGGCGTCTTCGCGCAGCCTCAGCCCACCCGTACGGCGGAAGCTGAGAGGTTTGCGCCGCCCGGCTTCGCCCCCCCTCACAGACACCCCGAAGCCGTGTCGAAGCCTGGCACTGCGCCGAGTCGCTCACGGCCCCCCAGCCTCGTCCCTGCGGTGCCCAAGTTTTCGGCATTGGGTCTGGAGCATGGCACCGTAACCCCCGAGCAAACGCCTCGAAAGGCAGCTCAGGGCTCGACCTTTGCCGTCGAATACAGGCTGTCCAAGTCGGCCTCATCCCAGGCTCAACAAAGCCAGTTTCGAGGATCCGCCACCCTGCAGGACGAGGACTTCCCGGCCCTTAACGCACCGAGGGCCATGGAACCGCAGCCGGCGTCGCCCGCGATCTCGTTTGTCCCAACTCCAAAGGGCACACCCGCACCGAAGAGGTCTGCCGACAAGGTCTCGGTGAAGACCGACAAGGCAGTCACCAGCCCCGTCGCCTCGCCTGCGCCCTTTTTGGAAAATTTGAGCACGAAAGATGGTCTTGCCAACGCTGATACTGCCAGGTTCGTTGTTGGTCTGGCAGAAGATGCTTCCAAGTCCGAGGGATCGGCGGACCACTCATCCGCTCCACCTCCACTTCACGCTTTCTCGGCCGGAACGGCTTCATCGCCCATTCAAAGGGCACCCCATAGATCGATACGAGTAATGCCTACGGGTAGAGCCGAGGGGCCTGCCTTGCCGTCACCTGCTCACTCAGTCGCCTCCAAGTCTATTTCCCTCCCGCACATCCCGGACACGCCAGGGAGCGAGATGATAAGCGATACTGCGTCAGTATTGTCCGCATCCGTGTCGGCTTCCCGGGCAGGATCACCACCGCCGAGCAGGATCGGCTCCGCCGGCGTTCGGTCGACGACTAAGAGTCAACAGCGGAAACAACGCAAGGAGGCTTTGAAGCTAGAGACCAAGGTGATCAGCGAGGCTTCCAAGGCGGAACCCGAGGAACATGCTCCTGTGGTTGGGCGCAAGAAGAAGCAGAAGAAGGAGAAGCCTGCAAGGGTATCGGCGGGCCAGCCACGCGCCGACCTTCCCCAGGAACCTGTCCCGGACGACAAGCCCACTGTCAAGAGTGACGTCCAGGAAGAGGCCGTCATGGACAAAGTTTCGGAAGAGGCCGAAACGAAGCCAAGAGCCTCTCCGCAGAAGAAGTCCTCCAAGGGCAAAGGAAGGGCAAAGGATAAGGACGACCAAGAAAAGGAAGACAAAACAGCCCCGCCGACGGCCTCATCCCAGCCGCCCCCCCCTCCTCCAGTCGAGCCTGCACCGCCCCCGCCTGCTGGGTTTGAAAAGCCACATCCCGGCCCCGCGTCCGTGTTTGCGGAGATACGGAATTCTATGTGGACGGCCGCCATCGACAAGCTTCTAATGCTCAGACCCCTCGCTAGCAGCTCGTCCCGTCAAGAGCAAGGCGGTGCTAGTAACGCTCAGGTAGGGGGTAGGTCGGGATACTGCAAGGACTGCTCGTGCAAATGCGGTGAGATCCACGACGACGACATTGCCGCCCTCCGTGTCGGGAAGCCGGTGCGGAAACAGCTCCACATTGACGGCAGCCGCATGCTCATCACGCCCAACGGGGACTGCATCCGCGGCCTGACGCCCGACGAGGAGGACGCGTTTCTCGACCTCCAGGCCGCCATTGCGGTGACGGCTGAGAACCCAGGCGCGTTTGTCGCGCCCCGACACCAGCCCGGCAGCGGCGCCTTTTCCCTCATCAAGGGCCGGGCCGTGCCCAACGGACGTCCCAATATATTCCCCGCCACGGCCCAGCAGCAGCCGCAGGACCCCATAGGAAAGCTGCAGCGCGAGGACGCGCTGAGCTACATCAATCAATACGTGCTGCCGCGTCTCAACCTGGGCGCCGGCAGCATGGGGCTGCCCAAGGGGGCGTCGCCCATGCGTGACTCGGCGGCCGCGAGCCTCAACTCGCTGGCGCCTTACTTTTACGGACCGGACGCGGCCGCGGGCGTGGGCATCTACAGCGCGCCGGACGGGGCTCGCGCCATGCACGACTTTGCCCCGCCGACGGCCGTCGGGACGGCATCGGCATCGGCATCGGCAGCGGCAGCGGCAGCGGGCGTGGGCGTTGGAGTCCACGGCGCTGGCGGCGGCGGCGGCGGCGACGGGGCCAAAATGCCTGGCGTCAGCGGCGGCGTTGGGGGGATGCCCCTGATGAGTGTCGAGGATGCCGAGACGGCCCTGACCACGGCGCGCAAGGAGACGGACAAGCTGGAGAAGGGCCTCAACGCGGTCATCAAGCGCAACAAGAGGCTGCTCATGAGCGGTGGTAACTGACGCCCCACGCCCAACCCCTCGAGACTCCTCGCCACGCCCCATTCCGAAACATGTACGGGTTGCTTTAGACGGGAAGGGAGCGAGCCCCCCCTTTGGCCAGTGGCTTTCGCCCCTCCATCATTTTTCAGTCGTTGTTGCTGTGTTCGATTAGACATCAAGAGTTCATTGCCGTTGGCATGGGGCTCTCTAGAATCATGTACAATGGCTTGACGACGGGCACCGCAAGCTGGTGCCCAAAACCATAATGACTTAATCTTTATTTCTAGTTACTGTATGGCAAAATACTGGGGATCGTCATTCGTGTGGCATTTGTATCCAAGCGCCGTCATAATCGCTCCAGGTTTCCCGCGTGCCGCTTGTGGCGGGCCATGAAGCCTGCTCGGGTGGATGGGATCCAGGGGGAGGCCCGGGGCGTGCGCGCCTACTGCTCGTTCTCGTACTTGGCCGCCCACAGCGACTCCTGCAGCCGGTTCATCAGCCTCTCCATAATCCACTCGCTCTCCTCCTGCCCGCCCATGAGCGGGCTGCGGATCCCCACCCACGACCACTTGAAGCGCTCGTCCTGGTCCGCGGGCTCTGGCGTCACGGGGGACTGCTGCTCAGGGGACTGCTGCTCGGAGCACTGCTCGGAGCACTGCTGCTCGGGACACTGCTGCTCGGAGCACTGCTCGGGGCACTGCTGCTCGGGACACTGGTGCTCGGAGCACTGCTCGAAGCACTGCTGTCCGGAGCACTGCTGCTCGGGACACTGCTCCTCGGGGTGCAGGTGCTCGTGCCTGTGGTGCTTGTGCCTGTGGTGCGCGTGCCTGTGGTGCGCGTGCTTGTGCTGATGACCGTGCTTGCCGTGCCTGTGCTTGTTTCGTCTCCTATGCCTGTGCCGGTGCTTCTCCTTAGGTTTCGCCTTGCGGTGTGTGTCCGGGTCGCGCTCGTCCTCGCCTATAAGGCCGAGATACCATGCCCATTCTTCAAACGTATAGCGCCGCGGCTTGCCTTCCCGCACGTGCTTGCTGAGGCTCTGGATCTCGGATATGAGGAGCAGGCGGAGGTCATTGCCGGTGGGCAGGGCATCGAGCCTATCGCGGACACGTGCGAGCGAACGGCGGTCAGAGGTGGTTGTTGCGATGAGGGTTGCCTGATGGCTCGGTTGAGTCTCCAGCAGGCGAGACCCGGACTGGCTTGAAAGTTCGTTCAAGCACGACGCTCCATCCTTGACCGTGGACCTTCTCGGCAGCGGCCTCTCCTTTGCATGATCTGGTCGCTCGAGATCTTGCATGCGTTCACTGGCGTCCTTGAAGGCTCGGCCGCACGTGAGTCGATGGGCAACGTGCTTCATGTTTCCACTGAACCCCTCGTCGCCAGGGAGGATGGTGACGTTGCCGAGACGGATGGTGCTGTCCCGGACAAACTTGACGACGGTGTCCCCGGCATTGGAGATGAGGACCGTCATGGTGGGCAGAGCCAGGAGGGACCAGAAGACGAAAAACGACTTTCCGGCGTTGGAGACTGGGGTTCGGTCACCGTAGCCGATGGTGGTAAGCGAGACGAAGCAAAAGTAAATGGAGTCAAAGTAGGTCCAGGACTGATACGACGCTTCGCACTCGAGGAAGATGGCGGCACCGACGAGCCACAGGAGGATCCAAGAGCCTGTCGATATTGCCATTGCCATCCACCGTCTTCGTGACGAGGCCCTCTCTTGGATCTTGCGCATCAGTTCGAACTCGCACCGGCGCCGTTCAAACTCCCCCGGCGTCGCCCCGTCGAGCTCGGTCTCGGCCGTGTTCATGCTGGGCTCCCGCGGGAGGGGGGTCAGGATCTCCTCGTTGCCCTTTCGCGCCAAGGTTCGTATCACTCTGCGGCGGTTCTTCTCCTCCATTCGGGCATCCAGCCGTCTCCTCCCGCGCTCGAGGATCAAGCTTCGAATCGAGGTGACGACCAAGCCGAGGCTGAGCACACCGACGAGCGCATATGGGAAAAGCAGGGCCCGTCCGAGGTTGGTCGAGGCGGCAAAGTCGCCAAAGCCGACGGTGAAGAGAGTCACGTTGGCCCAATACACGGCGTCCAGGTAGCTCCAGCCCTCGATTTTCGAGAAGACGAGAGCGCCCAGGAGGAGATACATGAGGACCATGATGGTCTGGAGCATGAGCGTTCGCTGGCTGGCCGTCAGGTGAAAGTCTTTGCTGTAGTGACCCGACGAGGCGCCCCAGAACGTCACGGCCATCAGGGATGCGTCGACGAAGTAGAGAATTGCAGCCCAGATGCCGTAGTAAAAGGCTTGTGACCAGACGTACTCGTCGACGGGATGTTCCAGGCCCTCAAGTAGCGGTCCGGCGGCAGTGGCATCGAGAGCCAGGAGGCAAAGGGCCGAGATGTACCTAGGGGTTCACGGTCAAGAGCTGGTCTAGAAAGGTCGTGGGGGGTTTGCCTACCAGCCAACAATTGTGATGGGCTGGGCAATGGTAAAGCGAACTCGCTTTGCCATGTTGAGGAGGAGAAAGGCATTGGATACGAGTGCCACTGCCAGCTGCACCGCGTTGATAATGATGAGCCTGCGCCGGTGCGTGTCAGCGGCAACAAGAGGGCGTCTGCGTCTGCTTCGGCTTACCAGGGAGGGTCGGGAACAAAGATGGCATTGGCGACATCAGTGCCGGGAGGAAAGTGCTGGCGCCATTGCCGCACAAGGGCGCATATGCTGAAAGCCGAGGCTACCGGGCCCAGCGTGCCGGCAATCATGGGAAAGGCCGACGAAGCGAACCACCAGCGACTGACGACGGCAGCGTCAGTAGGCATGAGGCCTTCATCCGGTGAAGAGGCGGGCTATCCATCCATACCTGGGGTCGAGGTGAGCATCGTCGTTTTGGAACCGAGCTTCCCGGAGAGCCTCGGACTGTTTCCGGTAGAGATGGGCCTGAGCCGGGCTCTCGACGGCTTGGTCGCGGCGGTCGACGGTGCTGTCGAGGTCGTCGTTGTCCATGATGGAGGAGGAGTGGACGGTCTCCTGCGACGTCGGGTGAGTCGCACACGGCTCATAGGCAGGGAGGCTGCCGTCGGCGGATCATGCGGCGCCAGAATGGAAGAAGCGGGGGGCAGAAGTCAGTCTCAAGACGGTCGACGACTAGGGACCACGGAAGTCGGCTCGCGATAGTATCGGATGACGAGGGTGCATCGACACGGGGCCTGCGGCGGTCACGGGCAGCCTAGGGTAGGGGTTGGTAGGGAGAGAAGAGAAGAGGGGAGGGGAGGGTTCAGATGCCAGGATCGGATGGCGTAGGCAGAGAAGGGCAACGGGTTGTTTGAAGATGGCCTAGGGTGGTGTGGAGGACGAGGTGGTGGTGGTGGTGAAGCGATGAGGGCGGCCTGAGTACTGTTGTGTGTAGGTACCTGCCTAGGAACCTTGGTACCTAACATTTCCTAATCCGTGAGGCCGGGTTAGGATTGCGCCAGTGAGGTGCAGGCGGGCTAGCCTGCTGCTGCGGTCCAGTGGATGCAAGCCGCTGTGACCAGGTCCACGGAGGCCCTATGGCATGGCTGGACGGGCCCGCAAACTCCGCTGCGGGCTCCACGTCGGACGGCATCCACAGCGCCGGCGATGGAGCCCGGTCGCGTCAAATTCTACATGCGAATACGTACAGAGGTATGAATATATACATGCACACTTTGCGCGCACGCGACCTGGTGCGCGACGATACCCGGGGCCAGCACTATAGTTGAGTCGAGGTACGGTACACATACCTGCATAGGATAGGCACTACCTACCTATACTGTAGTGCCCAAGGCACCTACCACCTACCTACCTACCTGTGGGTACCTACCTACCTACCTACCTACTTAGCAACAGTGGCATCGGCCGCCCGGGCGCGACAAGCCGCCAAGGCTGTCCGTCTACAGTCCCGCGGCATGGTCGAGGACTCGAGGTGACGACTCGTTGGCATGACGGGTGCTGTGCTGTGTGCTGTGCTGATTGCCGTCATCAGGCGCCGTCGAATGACCTAAACCTGACCCCCTCCTCCAGTCGGACAGATGCGGCTGGCCTGGCAAGTCGCGTCTGGGCCGCCCGTGATGCGCGCCCTTGGCTCCTTGAACTGGCCGAGAGCCCTTAGCACCCGCAGCCCGGAGAGGGTTCGGGTTCCATGTGGTTCGGCCGGCCACGTATCGATAGAGTCGGTTCCTCCCTTCGCCGTCCGTCCTCCAAGCAAGACGCGGCCGACATCGCTGACACCTTGGCCAGCCTCCTCAACGCCCCCCGGGACTCGCCCCAGAGTGCGCTGCTGGTCCATCTTCCCGCCTTTCCACCCGCCGACGGGGGGGCCGCCGCCAGAGTCCCCCGGTTCCTCGAGGACCTGCCCGTTGCCAGCATCAACTACCGATGGCGCGCCGCTCGCGACAACGACCCGCTCTCTCTCTGTTGGCCGACGCCCATTCACGACACGGCCTTTGCCTTTGCCTGGCTGGTCGAGAACCTGGCGCCGCTCGGGAACTCCAGGCGCGACATTTACGTCTACGGCTCTCACCTCGGCGCCAGTCTGGCCACCTCGTTGTCCCTGACCGAGGCCCACGCCCACGCCAGGTTCGGCGTTCGAGGCCTCGTGGCCTACAATGGCATCTACAACTGGACCATGTTTCTCCCCGACCATCGCATCAACAGGCCACCCAAGAGGGCCGCGGCCATGGCAACTGCCCCAGAGCTAGACGAGGCCTCTCATCTGCACAGGCTGCAGGAGCAGATGCCGGCCCTTTTCGATAAGCCGTCGAACCTATTCGACCCGTTTGCAAGCCCGAGTCTGTTTTTCCACAGCCCGGGGATGCTGCAACCTCACTCGTTCTACACGTCAATCGAGGACGCAGCCATGATTGACGCCTTGACGGGCGCCGACGACGCTGCATCCGCGCCCCCCAAGGCGCCGCGCAAATCACACCTCGTCTTCCCGCCTCGGAAATCGACTCTCAAGCTCCCGCCAACCCTCCTCTTGCACGATTCATCACGGCCACGGCCCAGGCCATCAAAGGCTACCAAGGGCGGGCGAACAAAGAGGAGGGCCAAGACGACGGGTCACTCGCTGGCGGCACAGGCAGAGGAGCTCGCGGAGCTGATGAGGCGCAGCGTCAGCGTCCTCGAGCTCAAGGAGCGCTGCAAATGGGACGAGGACGTGGTTGAGGACGACGAGGTGCAGCGGCGGGTGCAGGTGGTCGAGCTGGGGCCAGAAACAGACAGCATCGAGCTGAGCGACGCCGGACAGGAGACTGCGCGGGAGTGGCTGGAGGAGAGGATGTGAGCGCGCATCCAAGAGCCCGAAGCGAGGTTGGGTGAGTGTGGAAGTGGAGCGGCTTGCTTGCAACAGGCTGTATTATAGACAATAGCCGATCTGATCTATCGTCAGACATCGGCCAAATGGTCTAGTGGTATGATTCTTGCTTTGGGATTGGCTCGCTCAGCTCAGCTGCAAGAGGTCCCGTGTTCAATCCACGGTTTGGCCCTCGGTGATGATTGGTGTCCACACATTTTTTGCCCTTCAAGTCGCCTGGCCATTCAAAATGCCTTTTTTTGGGCTTATAATCATTGCAGTTGGCATTTTCGCAGCATTTGCAAGGTCGGGTTCGGGGTTGCAGCGCGGCTGAGATGCTTATTTCCTCGCTTGATTTTCTTTGGCTGTCGCGCGGGCGCGCACACGCCAGGTGGCAGACGACCAAAAGCGGCTATAGGCGGCCACAGCGTCGTCTTATATTCTCGCTTGTGTGTGTGTGCTATATGGCCAACGGACGAACACGCGACCCGCCTGGGACCCCTTTTCCGGCATGTAGACTTTGTCTCTCCCGCCTTGGAGACATGACCACGCGACCGACGGCCTGGCAAAAGGTCTTAATTTAGCACCCAGACTCGACTCCCTAGGGGTACATACAAGAATGAAGCAGTTCACGAGGAACCCCTGGCCGGCCCCGCACAGCATTCATCTCCCCCCCTCCCCCCTGGACGGTCTCGCGAGCCGATAGTGGTGTCTGTATGCGATACTTTGGGCCAGCCTCGAGTGCAAGCAGCACGGGACTGGTTGGTACCTCATTGCAGGGGTGCTGCGGCCGCTGCTACATAGGTACCCGTCGGTGCGGCACCACAGATGGCCGGCTACCTACCAACCTATCTACCTCTCATAACATGCCTGTATTCGTACAGATATCCTGCCACATTGTTGGTACGTATGTACATAATTCTGTTTCGTGCTCTACCTACCTATTGAACCTCGACCTGTGTATGTACATATTCCGTACATTCTGTAGCGTCCGCCACCCCCCCCCCCCCGACCTGAGACAGCTGACCGGCAAGTGCCTGTCTGTTGCCTCGGGCGCCTCTAATTTACTGCCACTCAACTGTCACGCACCCACGCACCCACACGAGCTTCCCCCTCTCCAACGCGTTGTCGTTGGCTTTGCAGGTACAGGGTACTTGCCCAGTCTCTCCAACACGCCATCGCCTCGTTTATTTTCCCCTTCCTCCTCCTCCTCTCCCGTTCACTTCCTCTTCTTTTCTTCTCCTCCCATCGCCTGCCAGCCAGCTCTCTACCTCGTCGCCTCTAGACCTTTCCCTGCAAACCCGATTGCCTTCCTCACTCGTCAACGGCCGACGTCGCATCCCCCCTCAGTCTCCTCGTCTATCATCCCTGTTTGGTAGAGGTGCGTTTGCCTGCTTTTCCCGCCGACGCCGTCCACCTCTCGACCGTCGACATCGCCCAGCGCCCCTATTCATCCCAACCGCTCGGCCAGACCCAGCTCACCATCCGGAGCTGACGGGCTGACGGCCCTTTGCAGAACATACTTCGTTGCTGGACGCTGCCCAGTACCCGCTATTCACTATGCCTGGCATTCGTGAGTCCCCCTTGCTCTCTGCCTGTTCTGTTTCTCTCTATCCCTCTTCTCTTCTCTTGCGAAGCCAACCAGCCCAGCACTGTCGCATTCTTGTTGCTGACGCCTGGTCCAAAGCTCTCGGTGCCTTTGACAACCTCAAGGCCAAGCTCAAGGCCGCTTTCAAGAAACGGACGGAAAAGAAGTCGACCCAGGACAAGCCTGCCGAATCTCAAGCTGTTCAGAAGCCCGCCGAAGACGCCAAGCCCGCCGAGGCTGCCGCAGCAGCAGCCGGCGCCACCTCTACGCCTGCCGCTGTCCCGACCGCGACCAAGCCTCAAGAACCCGCTCCTGCCGGTGCGTGCGTCCCTGACGCGATATCGCCGTATTGCTGTCCCAGAACCAATGTCTAACCCGGTCTTCTAGCTGATCCTACACCTGCCACGGAACCCGCCAAGGCAGAGGCCGCAACCGAGGCCAAGCCAGCAACAAAGTCGGACGAGGCCGCTCCAGGTATGTGATTCTTCTTGACCCATGCGTCGTCCGAGCACGTTGGGGATGAGGCTAATGCTCCGACAGCCCCAGCTCAGCCAGCCGAGACAGCCGCTACCCGGGCCACTACCGCCGCGCCTGCTGCCGTACCTTCTGCCGAGCCAACCGCCGTCGAGGACAAGAAGAACGAGGCCTTGGCCTCTGCTGGCGCCACTGTCCCCACCCCTGCTCCTGCACCAACTGCGTGAGGGGCCCCTCCTGCTCCATAGCAGCAGTCATGTCAGAGACTGGCCGTCAACGTCAGGGCTTGGCTGATGAACTAGCCGGGACGAGGCGGGCATGGGTTCCGAGAACGCCATGAGAGGGGAGCCGATTCATGTTCATTCTGTTCTGACTGCGTTTGTCTTCTGGTCCGCTGGATACCCTGGAGAGGGGGGCTGCGCGATGCGCTCTGAGCTTTATACCCCCACGCCTCGCCGTCGTTGCGTCTTCGCCCTGCTTTTTTGTTTCTGCCGCCTTGACGACCGTGATAGGTTAAAGACATGCCTTTTGCTTCCAACGGGGCTGCGCAGGTTTTGCGCAATAAATGCCGTTCAACAATGTGCATCAATGCTGTGAAACTATCTGGCCCAGCAGAGCAGGCAATGCTTTGAGCAGGTTGGCGTGCCCATACATCCTTGCCGAGATTTGACATTTTGGCGGTCCGACGTCTGGCCCGAGATTCGACATCGTTCCGTCTAGTCGCCCTCATTCTCATGCAAGGCCGGCCGTCATCAGCCGCTCAGCTGCCCTTGGCCCATGGTGCTTTTGTCACTGTGATTTGCGCGGCTGCGGATCCCGACCCTGAAGCGTTGCCCCGCGGCGGTCTCGAAGCCAAGGAGCCGGTGCTGGGACCAGGGGGGGCTCGAGAGTATGGAATTCCAGGGCCGGCGGGTGGCGGCGGCATCCTCATGGCCTGCGTCCACGGCGTTGCGGTACCCGTGGCGGGCGGCGGCGGCATAGGCGGCTGTGTTGCGCCAGCGACCATGGGCTGGTTGGCCATATGCACGCTCTGTGTTGGGACTGGCGCGTCCGGGTCTTCGTCCCACGAGAAGAGCGAACCAAAGGGAAAGTGCTGGACAACGGGGAACTTGGACAGCACCTCTGCGTTGAACATTTTGATCATACCCTTGTTGATCTTGCCCCAGCCGTCGCGGATGCCCGAGATGTCGAATAAGATGGGACTGTGTTCCCAAAAGGGGCCCTTCTTGACGTCATTGATGAAGCCAATGGCGGAGAAGTACATGTTGGTGGCTCGCTGGTCCTCCACGACGGCCGAGTTGGTCACGTCGCTGGGCTTGGGGGCGCCCCGGACGGACCCCTCGAGGGGCATGGGGTCGGCTTCGGAGATGGGGCGCGTGTACTGCGCCGAGCCGAATATGTAGGATATGAACGAGTGGTCGTCGAGGCCCCAGACGCCGTGGGAGCCGGCAGGCTCGAGGGTGTATGTCAGGATGAGCTTTCGGACGACTCGCAGATATCTAGCCTGACAAGTTAGCTGCCCCTTGTCGATCTCCATGGAGAAGATTCTGGTGCACTTACGGCTCAATGACGCCGAGGACAATTTCTCGCTCAATGTCGCCGCCCTGTTCTCCGTCCTCGAAGAAGCCTAGTTTCCACAGGCAGCCGACAAAGGCCAGAAAGCTGAGCTCGTGGCCCGTTCCATAATCTAGCCGCTGGGGGCTCCCGAAGGCGCCAAGCAGATAGCTCGCCACTTCTTCCCTGGCGGCACCACCGCCCGTCTCGAGTGTTTTACCCAGCAAGCCCGCGCTGAGCATGTCGTCCAGCTTCTCCTCCACCAGGGCATACCACGTCCTGAAGCTCGTGTTGCCAAACCTCCTGGGGCCTGGATCGGGCGGCGCCTGGGAGAGTAAGCTCTCAATGTCCGAGAGGAGTAGCTGCAGGGCCTGGATCGACGGCGTCGACGACGGCGAGCCGGGGACAAGGGGAAAGAGGCGGGGGAGGGCGGTGGCGGGTTGGTGGCGCGGGCAGAGGGCGCGGTTGAGCTGGAGGACAAAGGTGCCGATGTCGCGATAGGCGAGGCTCCTGAGGAAGCGGGCGACATCGTGGCCCTCGTGGATGCGCTTCGAAGGCTTGGAAAAGAGCAGCGGGGAGGAGGTGTCGATGGTGTCCAGCATGGGGAGACGGGATGGCGGGGTAGCTCCCGGGGGCGCAACGGACGCCATTCTCTGAGCTGGTGCGCTGACGCGGGCGACGAGGTAACGGCGGCAATCAATGCGAAGGGCGAGTGTGTGTGAGATTGCTCGGACGAGGCACATCCAGGAAGACCTCGCCTGGGGTGGTGAGGTCAAGAGGTGAGGTCCACCTCGTTAGTCAGCATCGGGTGCTGGGGTGGATAGCTTCAAGACAGAGCTTCAGCAAGCTTCAGCCGAACGAAACTGGAGCCTGTACGGATACATACGAAGTAGGTACGTAGATACTTATATACACGTCTCCATTCCATTGGACAACAGATTGGTCACGATGAGATGAGCAATGGCGGCTCGAATGCGCCACATGGACCGGACCCGCACGACGAGCAACGGATGCCGGAACAACCGATTCCTTGAATCCTAAACCTTGACCAACGCATCCTTGCTAATGGGCGACCCAGGTGCACTGCCGCGGCGACAAAGGTCCTGCCAACGAGGCAATTCCACAACTATATCGACGTCCGCCCGAGCCGAGGCAGCACGATCCGGACATATGGAAGATCGACCTACCGGGCAAGCTTTGTACATGGCAGCAGGCGCAGCGCGAATTCGACATGTAGAGTGTCAAGAGGGGGGCGAGGCGGGATGGGACGAAAGGACGCGAGAAAGACGTGCTCGGGCTCTTCGGCCGGTTCGTACTTGAGCGAGCCTGATTGATGTTGCACGGCCCAGAGTGTTGGCCCCAGCTCCTTAGGCTCTGGATCCTCTGCGCACGGTACCTTCTTGTCTCGATGAAGAGGCACAATGCATCGGGAGGGTGCTGTAGAGTGGTCCGGGTCCCAGGCAAGGGTCAATGTCTCGAGGATGGAATGCCGGCGTTTCCCAAACAGCCTCCCGCCGAATCACTGCCGCCCACGGGCTCGAATCGACGTGTCTCTTGCTCATGACCGGACTTGACCTGTCACGGTAGCACTTCGGGGTGGGATCAGTAGGTTCCGCGCGCCCAACGAACGGCGGCCACATCATCATGGGCAGATATCAAGCTCGAAATATGCAGGTGAGAACTCGAGGCGATGAGGGGCCCGGCTCGCGACACATAATGATGTACTGCAAGAAGCCGGCTGCTGGCCACCTTCTGACCATAGCGACGGCGCTACCTGGGCTCCGAGAGAAAATCAAGGGCCTGTCCGGACGGCGAGTCTCGAGGGGGGAATGGCAAGATTCCGAAGCATGTAGGGTAACTTTGCTGCGCAGGTAAATGAACAACCAACTTCCGGGCTACGTACCGATTGGATTTAGCCTCTCGGATTATCACGAGCCGACTCGAGACGCGACGCGCCATGGTACAGTGCACATGAGGCCAGTCTCGCATTTAGCACTGTCTTGCAAGCGGCGTCCATCAGGATGTATACAGTGTGAAAACAAAGATGTGCAAATCCCGTGCTCTTTCAAGTGTCACATTTGCTGAGAGCCGTAACACCCGGCGGAGAGCACAATGCGAAGAAGGATATGGCACCGCAACAGCCTAGGCTGTCGTGCAAGATTGGGCACCCTCACGCTAATGTCACCGAGGCGCGACACTCACTGATAACAGAGCAGCAAGATACCTCATCTTAGCCTTTCGTCTGTCTGGCCACGTAGCAATACTGTATGTATCTAACTCCCCCGACTAGGGCGGCCAGTGAGATGGCTGCAAAGGGGCAAGGGGGAGAGAAAGGGAGAAGAAAAGAAAGGGAGGTGCAAAGTACAAAGAGAGAGTGAGAAGGCAGATAGTTTTCAGCATCGGTCCGAGTACGCAAGTGGTACACTGCAGGTGAGGTACCTCGTCTTAAGCAGCCTGTCTCGCGTACTTGGGTTTCGACATCTAACAGCTACCTCATGGGGGGTACTTTGGAGCTGCCCTGTTGGCACACCTGGGTGACGGGTACTGCCCCTCTCAGCTTCTCCGGCTCCCGTTAGGTCTCTTCTAGCCTGTACCAGGTTCTGACCAGCCCCCCTCCACCCCTTTGCTCATATCCCCCAACCTCCACCGCCGTTTTCCCCCCTGGAACAATTTTCTACCCATTTCACCAACCTCTCTCCCCGCCTTCCGTTGAGCCATCAACGTTCTCCCATAGTCGTCGCTCTGTTGCTCTCCGAGAGTCCAGTCGCAGCGACGCAGTCACCTCTCGCCTCCTGAACCCGCATTGCGACTTCCTTGTGTCGCGTCTGCTGCAGTACCCCTCGAGCGAGCTCGATCCCGTTTTGCATTGACACCAACACTCGGTAAGCAGCAATTATCCATTGGCCATACTCCTTTCCCATCGCCCCTCCACCACGGCCATCATCTCTGTCGGCCACGAATGCCAAGCGTTGGGCAGCTTCAGTGTCAATCGTGACACGCGTTCATGCCCAAGCTCTGGCGACCAATAGCCCCCCACTGTGTGCGAGAGCTTAGCGCTGAAGCCATACCTCCCCATCTAGCACATATCCGTGATATTCCCCTGTCAAGAATATCATGTCGGACAAAGAAAACGTTGTCACCGCCTCCGTCGAGGCCTCTACCTCCAAGGAGTCGACCCCCGACCCCACCGAGGCGTCGCCCAGGGCCAACGGCGAGTCCAAAACTCCGGCACCGGCTAAGCGCCCCGGAGCTACGACGACGACGGCGCCGACGACGACGACGCGTCGCCCTGCAGCGCCCTCTGCCACCGCCTCCAGGCCTGGTGTGCCTGCTTCCACCACACGTACCACTGCTGGCGGCTTGAGCAAGCCGCCTACGCGCCCGCCCACGTCGACGACGGCCTCGGCCCGCCGTCCCACTGCGGCATCTGCCTCGGCCTCGGCCTCGAGCCACCGCAGCCGGCCCAGCGTGAGCGCCAGCGAGGATGAGAAGAAGCCGAGCTTGAGCTCAAGCGTAGCAAGGAGGACGAGCGCCGTCATGTCGAGCCCCGGCAGGTCTGCCGACAGGAAGACGGCTGGCGCGACAGGTACCGCCGCGACTGCCCGCAGACCCACTGCCTCTAGCAATGCTAGCGCTAGCCCACGCACATCCGCCGCGACCTCCAGGACGGGCCCTTCCGCCACGACCACCTCGGCCACTAAGACTGCCGCAACGGCTCGTTCGGCGGCGAGCCCCGGTACCACCGAAGCGCGCAAGAGGCTTTCCACGGCCGGCGCCCCGTCCACAACATCTCGGACGGCCACTCGGTCAGCCGTCAAGCCTGAAACATCCTCCGACGCACAGGAAGCTGAAGAGCTCAAGTCTAAGCTTGCCGAAGGAAACGCCGAGATTGAGTCTCTCAAGGCCCAGATCAAGTCGTCCGAAGAGGCAATTTCGACTCTCCGGGAGCAGGTAGCGAACGCTGCCGTCTCGACTCAGGATACCGAGCAAAAGCCCTCGCTCGAGGGCGAAGACATCGCCAATCTGAAATCCGAGCACGAATCGAAGGTCATTGGCCTCGAGACCAGGCTTTCCGAGGCCAACGACAAGATCCAGGCAGCTGAAACAGAGCTAGGCAAGCTCAGGACGGATCTGGCCGAGGCACTAGCCTCCAAGGACGCCACCGAGTCGGAGCTTGAGGCCATCAAGAAATCTCTGGAGACAATCGAGGCGGAGCACTCTGAGAAACTCAGGGCAAGCGAGAACAATCTCCAGAAAATATTGGGCGATCATGCCTCCAAGATTGAGGAGCTCCAGGCCTCCCTCACTGGGCAGCACAAGGTTGCCGTTGACGAGCTCGAGGCGAGGCACAAGGAGGAGCTCGAAAAGGGTCTGGCTGACACGTCGTCCTATGAAGCCGCCCTGGACGAGCTCAAGTCAACGCATGAATCAGCCCTAGCGGAAGTGCAGCGGAGAATTGAGGCGTTGACCGCTTCGCAGGCGGCCCTAGAATCCGCCAGCAATGACAAGACAAAGTTGGAGCATGAGGCCTACAATGCCCAGATTGCCTCGCTTGAGGGCGAAATCGCCGAGCTAAAAGCTAGGCTTGAAGTTTCCGGCAAGACCGCCGAGACGGCCAGTGCGGAGATGGAGTCTGTCAATGGCCAATTGGCTCAAATCCAGAGCGAGCTGGCCAGCAAGGAGTCGGCGCTGGTCGCTGCCAAGGAGGATTTGGCGTCTCTGCAAGCCAAGGCAGACGAGGCACAGAGCGCACTCGCGGACAAGGATGGCGAGATCTCTAAGCTCAAGACGATGCACGACGAACGCATGAAGAATTTGTCACAGGACTACGAGAACGAGATTGAGAGCCTCCGCGGCGATGCCTTCTTCAAGCGCAAGTTTGAGGAACTCGAGGCACAACACAACGAGCTCAGGACGTCGTCCGAGGAGGCCACCAAGAGCCACGTAACGGCCATTGCCACCGCAAAAGCAGAGCTCAACGTGTCGATGGAGGCTATTGAGGCTGCCGAAATCAGGCACCAGCAGAGTCTGGATGCTCTGCAAGCAAGCTACGCCGGGGCGCTCCAATCGGCAAAGACTGGCGCCTCGGCAGACAGGGACGCCCAACAAAGCCAGATGGAGGATCTCAAGTCTCGGCACGCTGAGGAGCTCGAGGTTCTCAGGAAGGAGAGCGAGGTTGCTTTCGCCAAGGAATTAAACGCGCTCAAGGCTTCGCACGACTCGACCCTCGAGGCCCTGGAAAGGGAGCACGCCGACGACAAAGAGAAGTCGGCGGCTGCGCAACAGGCAGAGCTGACATCTGCCAAGGATGCCGGTGATAGCGCACACGCCACCGAGCTGGCCAGCATCAAGGCGGAACTCGACACGGCCAGGTCTGAACTCGCGCAAGCACTGTCCGACAACTCGGCCACAGAAGATGCCAAGCAGGAGCTGGAAGAGAAGCACGTCGCGGAAATCGAGAAGCTCATCGCGCTAAATACGGAGGCTATCGAGAACGTCAAGAACGAGCGCACCCAGACCACCAAGGACCTCGAGGAGCTGACGGCCGCCCACGCCAAATCGCTCGAGGACGCAATTTCCGAGCACAAGAGCAGCAACTCGAGTCTGGAGGAAAAGCTCATCCAGCATGCTACGGCGAGTGCTGAACTCGAGGCGGTTCTGGCGAGGGCCCAGGAGGCCCTCGCTAATGCCGAATGCGAGGTGGAGGAGTTGAGCCAGCAGCTTGTTCAGGAGAAGATGGAGCGCATGACTGCCCTCGCTGACCTAGACGCCGCGAAGAACGTCAAGACGGACACGTCGGAGGTTGAAACCCTCAGGGCAGAGCTCGCATCGCTCAAGATGGCTCAAGAGGAGGCCAGCACGTCTGCCTTGGCGAGCCTCCAGGCCAAGCAGGCCGAGGTGGACGCAGGCAAGGCGGAGCTGACGGCTGCCCAGGAGAGCCTGGCGGGCATGAAGCACGACCTGGGACTGGCTCTGCGAGACCTGGAGGAGCAGCAGACCGAGGCCGAGGCCAAGCACAAGACGGCCCACGCCGATTACAAAGACCTTAACGACAGCATGACGGCCCTAGTCGAGGAGGCGAACAACAAGGCGAAGAGGCTAGAGGCCGAGCTGGAGGAAGCCACGCAGAAGCTAGAGCAGGGCAAGATGAAGGCGGAGGAGTATGAGGCGCAGCTCAAGGTCAAGGACGCCGAGTTGGCGGAAGCAACGGTGAGAGACCAATGGAGCTCCATTGACAGGCAACCAAGGTCTTGGACTGACATGCTTCATTTCATGGCGTCTGCAGGCCAAGGCTGCAGCCAAGCCCAAGGGTCTCGCCAGCAGCAAGTTTGCGGATGCGGAGGGGGGAGACGACGCCGCAGTCGCAGCGAAGGATGGCGCGCCGGAAGGTGAGGACGACAAGGGCGACGAAGAGGATCACTCTTCAGCGGCGTTGGCTTCGGTGCGAGAGCCCCTTGCTTGACGCGGCCGTACCTTGACGGTTTCCTTGCCTGTCCTGTTTTCCACACAGCTAGATGGTGCAAGAAGCTAACCAGAGGCACTTGTCGCAGCTCAGTAAGGCGCGGTTGACGGCGAAGCAGATTGATGCCCTCGATCGTGAGATGAGGGATCGCAACCTGCAGTGAGCAAAGATGATGGCCGGTCGACGACAGGTGGGCTAATGGAGGGTGCAGGCTACTGAACTCGATCACGAACCCGAATACGCAGCAATCGGTATGAGGGGTTTGGCACAAGGCGAAGAATTTAGGCGCGGCAGGCTTGAAGTCGAGCCGGGCGGAAACTTCCTCGCGTGGGATGCAGGAGTGTTGTTTACGACTAGGCCAAGGCTGCTTTTTAATACCCCTTTCGTTTACGCCGTTGACGGGTTGAGCGTCCGCGAGTCCGGCCCGAGGCGCATGCTCGCGACCAGCTGGATGGATTGCTGTGTTTGGAGTGGTTTGGTGACTGCCTCGTTTATGACGGGGCTCGGGGGGTTGTGGAGGCCACGGAGCCATGCATGTAAATACAAAGTGCGTAGGAATTACCGTTGCTCGCGGCGTTGAGGGATGACGATGGCCGATGCATTTGGTGTGCTCAACATTGAGGCTGCGTGTATGCGCATGCGAAGACTGCAGGCGTGTTGGTCGGCGAGGCGAGGCACGGAATGCACACGGGGGGCTGGGCGGAGTGGGTAAAGGGGGGGGGGGGGGGGCCTGAATCGCTGACTCGGATGTGCCGCCGCTTGGGGGAGCGCGATGTATGTATGCCGTGGGGGGGAGAGACGGAGATGCCGGGTGGGGGAAATGGAGATGTCGGGTGGGATGGGGGCGGCTCCGGGGCGGGGCGGCGGTGATGGAAAGGAACGGAGCATCCGGCATCGGGGCGGGCCCGCTTGCGTGGGTGTACCTTGGGTGGCTTCTTAGGTACCTACCTAGTACTAGTAGTAGAGTAGAGCAGATACCTGGCTGGGCGTCTGTGCCCGCGTGTTGTCATGTCGGCGGGCGAGCGCGAGCGCGAGCATTGTCGCGGCAATGACAGGGCGGGCGAATGAAGAAACAACAGTCATGTTGGTGACTGGCGGGGCCTTGTCCAGCCATGTACCGTGTTTTGTTGTGACGGCCAGACGAGCACGCACCGCATATCAGATGCTGCCG